>APFE030597587.1:61984-74785 GCA_000404065.3 Pinus taeda
AAAAGGAGTCCAAGAGACCTTGGGATGTGAATCCCAACGGTCACATAATGTACTATAAATGTATATCAATTGTTAATAAAAATTGTATTGCTTGTTTTATCTTTCATATTTCTCTTGCTCCCCATGTGTGTTTAACATGTAGAGTCTCTTCTATAATGTGTAAACCTAGCAAATAATGGTGTGTGACAATGAAAATAATGAGAGTTACAACAATGAGTGAAACAATGAAAATAATCAAAAGTGAATAATGAATGGAAAATATTTCTATTTATAACAAAATATTGAGTTATCCTTGAATAACGAGCAATAATAAAATATTATTAACCCCATTCTTGGAATAACCTCTTGGAATATTTTATTATATTTGGTTAGGAGGGAAAAAGTATTTAAACTTTGATTTAGAAATAATAAATAAATAAATGATTTATTTATCATCTCAAGGAATGGTTAAAGAATAATAAACAAATAATGATTTATTTAATTATTCCTGAGGGATTTAGTCAAATTTGACAAGGAATAATAATATTAATTAGTGATTAATTAATTATTCTTAGAGAAAAATAAGATAATTAATAATTTATCTGTTGATTTTTCATAATTGGCTCAAATATGATAAGGAATAATAATTGAACAACGGGACAATTAATTATTCCTAGAATAAAATCAACTAAATAGTGATTTATTTAATTATTCTTCATGGGTTTAACTATAAATTACTTAACAAAGGTAGTTTATTAAGTATTTTTTTGCAGTGAAAGAAATTTTACCATGGTAAAATTGGCTTTACATGGTGTACTTCGATCCATATAGTAAATTAGGCTAGATGATCAATTTTTTGGTGATAACATATTGCCCCCCAACGGATGAGCGTTAGGAGAAAAACGTATGACCGAAGTACATTGTAAAGAAACAAACACTAAACAACACAGTGGAGTCAGAGAGAGAGAGAGAGAGAGAGAGAGAGAGAGAGAGAGAGACCAATAGAGATGAAGCAAAAGAGGATAGGGACAGAGGGGGTGAGACCAATACAAGTCTCCTTTTATGTTGTGGTACCAGACCTCAATGAGGCGGGGGAGGCATACCCATACCCGCCGAGATAACTTAGTAAAAAGATAATGGTGCACCCATAAACATAAAACTGAGCAATGAAGTACATGTTGAATGGTACATGACATGTTGGCATAACAGAACCAAAAAATAATACAATGTGTCACATATACATAATGCACCTAGAAAATATGAGGTAGGATTGAATACAATAATATCTGGGTACATGAAATATAATTGCCCTTCCCTCAAAAAATGGGTGGGAGGGAGGGTAGAACAACCGGAGAAACCTTGCTGAAGAGGGAAGGGCTCTGCAAAACTGAATGGATCATCTGAAGGAGACGTGCATGCTATGAACACTACAATCGGTAGGAACCGAACCCATCAACTCTGCGAAATTGCATCTAAGATTGTAGAATAATAGGAATGCATTCGGGCATGTGGGGGGCTACCTAAAGTGCCACCCCCTCATGAGGTCTGAAACATCTCACACACCCAGGAATCACTGGTACAATCTGTTGCATAACTAGACCATCAAGTGTATGAATCATGAACATGAAACAACCAAATCAAAGGGAAATAATGAGACCCTTTGCTCGAAATGAGGCACTGAACAAGAATTTAAGATAGAACCAAGATACACTGCCCTCTAGGTCATTCTTCTAGAATAAATTTGTTGATATCGACAGAATAGGGTCGGCGATAGGTGAGGTAATAAGGATCATAAACTAAGGCATGATGGAAAATAGTAGTGTGACTGATGGACTGACACCAGGGATTATGGGGGAAATATTGGTGCTGGAATCCCAACAGTGAGGATAGTTCACGCCATACCTCATCTTCAAAATGTCAGCCAAGGTTAGAGACCAATTGTTTTAGAACCTCAAATCGAGCAATAACATGGTTAAAAAAGAAAATGTTTGTAGCAGCCGTCATGTTATTAAACGTTGGCATGACCTCATCCCATTTGGTAAAATAGTCAACTGCCATGATAATATACTTGTTGTTATTAACAGATGATGGCTGACACTCCATAAAGTCAATGGCCCATTTACAAAAAGGACCAGCAATGATGACATGATGGAGGGGAGCCAGTGGGGCTCTTGCCTTTGAGACAAAATGTTGGCAATTGGGGCAGTGTTTGACTGCCTCAATGGAATCACTAAAGAGAGAAGGCCAGAGGTAACCAACACACATGAATTTTTAGGTAGTGGCCATACTGGAGAAGTGACCACCACAAGTGCCACTATGATAGGGATTTAGCACTTGCTCTGCTTTAGGATGGGTGAGACAATGATGAAGTATAGAATCCACACTGTGATGATAAAGGTCATCACCGATGAGGAGGTAGCGAGGGGCCTGGTATTGAATTCATCGTTGATCATCATGGGTAAGATGGGGGGAAACTTTTGGGTTCACAAATATGTGAGAATATCTTTGTACCAAGGATCATCTAAAGTGATGAAAAAAAAGTGTTCTTCCAGGAGCTCGTCATTAACCGGAGGATCACGTGCACCAGTGGCTAATTCAAAAAAGAGTTCGGCGAGGGCCAAACCTTTCTTAATCTTAGGCGTAAAATCTCAAGATCGAATTCCTAGAGGATGACGATCCAATGTGCATACTTCCCATTGATGATCCGTCGACTCAATAGGAAGTTCATGGGGTTGGATTTTGTTATGACCTTGGTGGTATGCGTAAGGATATAGTGATAGAGCTTTTGGACAAAGAATGCGACAACCAGCACCAATTTCTCTTCATGAGAGTAGTTCACAAATGGACCTACCAGGTTCTTACTGACATAGTAGATAACATGCTCATTCCAATCATAATCTTCTTGAATAAGGACCCCAACGACCAAATAGGAAGATGTTGAGATGTACAAGATGAAATCCTTGGTGAAGCCAGGGGGATTGATCAAGGGTGCGTAAGTGAGAGCATGCTTCAGGGAATCAAAACACTATTGAGCATGGTCATCCCAAACAAACAGAATGGTTGAGCGAAGGATTCTGAGAAACCCATGTGCATTGGTTTCATAGTCAGGCACAAACTTGCGAAGGAAGTTAGTTTTGCCTTGAAGGCTTTGTAACTGGCGCAAGGTATGGGGAGGTGGCAGCTCAAGAATGGCTTGAACTTTTAAGGGGTAAAGAGTGATACCTTCTTTTGACACAATGAAGCCTAACAAATGGCCAACAGGAACACAGAAGACAAATTTCAATGGACTAAGATGAATGTTATACTTGAGACATCAGAGAAAAATGGTGCGAAAATCTTGAATATGTTGTGCCCGAGACCTAGAACAAGCGGTGATATCATCAAGGTAATCAAGGATAAGGTACACCAAGTCATGAAACCAATATGACATGGCCTACTAAAATCAACATTTTTTAAACCAAATGGTATGACCTGATATACAAAGGTTCCCCATAGACTAATGAACGTTATATTTAACTGATCGACATGATAGATAATGATCTAGTTGTACCCGGAGAATCCATCCATAAAGGACATAACCTCATGCCTCACACACTCATCAATGATCTGATCAATAAAGGGTGTGGGAAAGTTGTTTTTGGGACGAAATTTTTTCAGGTCATGAAAATACCTACAGACATAAATGGCGCCTTGATTCTTGAGAACAAGAACCGGGTTGGATATCCATGTGGTATACTCAATGGGATAGATGAAATTAGCCTACTTGAGCTTGTTAATCTCAGCTTTTATGACCTCATGACGAGAAGGGTGGATGGGTCTCAACTTCTGACAGACAGGAGTGGCATCAAGCTATGTGTTGATATGGTATTCAACAATGGCGGGATAAAGTCCGAGCATCTCGGAATAAGACCAGGTGAGAACATGATGAAATTATTTGAAGAGCTTGGTGTAAGCTTCAATTTCTTCCAGGGTGCACTTTGCCCCCAAGGTAATGTTTTCCTTGACCCCTAGTTTATTTGAAATTTTGATTTTGATAGTAGGAGAGATGTTGGCCATATTCCCTTCTTCAAAAGCATCTGTGGTAGGTATGGGATTTCAAAACCAATCGGCTTCACCGTGGATGAAGTCTTTGGATTCCACATCATATTGGTCATGAGACTGTTGTGGTAGGAAGTATGTGCGATGGTGCATATCATCCCAAGGGTAATCAAGGGTAGACATATATTCCATGATGTCCTCATCAGAATGGAAGATGGGTGGATGGGAGGAAGACTGTATACATGATGCGGCGGCAGTACCTGGTGCATCAACCTAAGAAAGAAGGTTCACATACGCATCATCCAGAATGGTAAACGAAAATCTAGTAAATGGAGGATATACAGAAGTTGAGACTTGGGATTCTATCGAAAGAGGTTCGATAGAAGCGTGTGCAGAAACCTCAGAAAGGTTTGCCAGCAAGGAAATCAAGGATGACGATAGGTAAAGGACATGGCCTGTGGTGTCCATCATCTCGACATCGGGGGGAGGGATCATGATGGTGGGACCAAATTCCCCTTATTCTAGTTGACTAGTGGAACCAGAGTCCATGGGCAGAGGAGTAGTTGATCCACTATGAGTGGCCTCATATTTGTGAAGCGCCTCAAGGAACTTGTGGAATTCATCGAGATGATGGCAACAATGAGAATAGTTACCATGATCCAGGTGGATGTTGGTGGCCACCCACCTATCCCATTTGGACCCCCACAACTGTCTCTTTCAGTCTTTTTAGTTTCCTCAATTGTAGCACAGTTTACTATTTTTAGCATTTTTTTGGGTCCTGAACTTCCGGAGCCATTTTGAGGCCCTAAACGACGTTTTTTGGAAATCTGGGGGCAACATGGGTCCATGTAAAAATATTGGCCTTCCCAAAGTGGTAGTGCTCAGATAGATATTTCTAACGAGCTATTGTATGCGTCAAACGGAGATCGTATGCCAAAGTTACGACCCTGGGAAGTTGATGTACCAAATTACCCAAACGGGGCCCACAGTTTGGCGTTTCATCTTCTAGGGTTAGGTTTTGGAATGTTAAGGGTTTTACATTGTTTCTCAACAATAAATAGGCCTTCAAGCCTCATTGTAACACAAAGTTCAGAGGCATGTAGCCACCACATCTCTTCTCAGAGATAAGCTACCATCGCCCTAGCTGGTTTATTTCCATTTCTGGTTGTAAGCATATTTCAGTATTTTCCATTAATGAAATGAAGTATTATTTCCACTGCATCTTTGTGTATATGGTTATCTCTTTATTTTGTTGTGTTCCTGTTTAAATCCAGATCAGACCATGATGATCACACAAGGCACAAGGGTGATTTGTGTGTAATGTTCTGAGTTTCTTAGGTGGACCCAGTAAGTTAACATGGAATTTAGGGATATTTAACTCAGGGAACATTTCATGAACCAAAGGTTTGAGATGAGGAATCTCAAAACAATTATTGGTGGTGTGCCCAACAAATTTACACAAAGCACACAGAGGTGACGACTTTGGGGCCTTGGGGGCTGAAGGAGTTTGGGGAGCCTTGTCCTTAGGTTCTTTCCTCTTAGCTCCCCCCCCCCTTTCTAGATGCTTTCACCACAAGAGTGGGTTCCTGTTGAGGTTGTGATGGAACTGAAGTGATGATAGGGGTTGTATGGACCAATTGAGCTAGGGTTAAAGCATGATAAGGTCTTTCCTGACCAGGTGAAATTCTTGCAGGGGGGATCGATGTACCATACTAGGATCCTCAAATTCATGTTAGGAAGGACCAGAGAAGCCATGAAAGGGACAAAAAATAGTCCCGAAGGGGGGAATAAGAAAGGTATCTGGCTTGCAGGGTAATGTCTCGACAGAATAGCTCTTGGATGGTTGAGACTTGGAGGAACAGTTCCTGGTGGAAAATAGGAGAGAAACCAACAAACAGAGGAGGTCCTAGGGGGGTAGATCCATAGGGTTCAGCTGGGATGGCAACAATGGGGTACTGAGGAGCTGGTTGTTGATCGGATGTACCAGACTACTTGAGAGTAGCTCGTGATGCTTGTAACATGCAAACACTCATAGAGTTAGGCTTTGAGATGAGAGGGGGAGGGCCATGGAAATCACCCAACAATGAGGAATCTTTATATACTCTGAGTGAAACACCAGTGGTAGGTGTTGAAGACTTCTTATTTGACACCGACGAGATAATGGACTTCATGGAGGTTATGGATGTCAGCTCGTAGTCAGTCAATTGATCAATGGTAACGATCTTCCCTTCATGGGGGAAGCACATATTGCAAAAAAATACAGATGCAATAACTAGCATGGCATATGTGTAACTACGACCCAAGAGAATGTTGTAATCCAAAGGGGCATCAATAACCTCAATGTAGACATGGACAGTCTTGCCCGCAAGGGTCACTAGATAGTTGCGGTACATGCCAAGAGGTTGGGTGGAGTGTCTGTCCCAAGTACAAAAAGTGATGGTGGAGGGGGACAAATCAGGTGATTTGAGTTGTTTCCAAATGAGAATAGACATCACACAGGTGGATGCATCTTCGTTAATAATGAATTAGGAGATGATAGCATTATGTACTCGAACTGGTATCTCGAAAGCAATGTATGAAGGCAATGGGGGATGTTCTGATGTATCAACTGGGAAGACAATCAAACAATCGTCAGAAGGATCTACTGCTCCCAAAGCAATTAGTATCCTTTTGAGATGGGATGATTGAAGTACTTCCAGCGTCGACATGAAAGTAGGTGATTACGCCAAGTCGTCTACTATACTGTATGTATGGGAAACTTGATTAAAAGCCACATTATGATGTAATGGTCCCTTTGGGATCTTGGGAATGACCTAAAATTTAGGTCGAGGAATTTGTAACAGACCATTTGGTGTCGTAAGAGGCTTTGAGTAGATGCATTAGTTTTGGACTCAGCGGGGGACAAAGTCAATGGCTTGCCATATTGATGCGACTGAGTTTGCAGGTTGATATTGAAGGGATTAACCTCGTTAGAATTCATCATAAGGATTTGGTAGTCACGAGGACCAGAAGGTTGGGGGGGATAGGTTGCTTGGCCTGGTTGAGGTTGTGCAGCAACAAATCCTTACGAGGGAAAGGATTTCTAAGCACTGTTAGTTGAGACGACGTAGGATTCTAAGGCAACTATTGACCTCTAGAAGTTGCTTGAGCTTCCCACATTTGGCATCTGGGGTAAAAGAGGACACTGATGTGTACAATGGCCATGTGCACCACAACATGCACAAGGCTTGTTCATACAAATAGCCTTGTTTTGCTTGAGTTGGCTGCCTTGTTGCTGGTTGTTAGTGTTATGTTGGTTCCCTTGGGGCTCACTAGGTTGATTACCTTGATTACCCTGGTTACCCTTGTTACCCTTCCCCTTATTATTTTTCTTCAATTTTGTGGATTGGTCGCACTCTGTTGCAAAAACACATGACCCTGAGGGGGTGGTGGCTACTGGGGTTGAGGATGCACGACGCTAATGCTTGAGGGGATGGAGTGCTCAATTGTGAAAAAGGAGGAGTGATGGTTTGGTAGACATTTTGGGGCCCTGAAAACATGTTACTAGCAGGAGGGGCATGAATTTTAGAGGAACTAGTGCCCCCTTGTAGATAGCCATAACTTTGTTGAGTATATGGTGAAGGGTGTGAAAGGGTTCCAATAATCCCATTGATGGTGTGAGATTCCCCCAGTGCATTGGCACCTCCATGATGGGGAAGGTCTAGAATGACAGTATAGACATAACCAGATTGCGCATAAATCAGGTCATATCTTAGAGTGGTTTGGAGAGCTTCTTCCTCGGTCTGAGGAAAATGTGACGCGACATATTTTCCAATGGGTGCTAAAAGGCAGCTAAGAAACCAATCTAGATAGACATGGTCTTCGAAGGGTGGGGCACAACATGTGCTCCTCCTTCTACGCCACTCTTGAACATGGTCAGATAGGTGAGTGGCAGAGGACTGATAGAATGAGGTCAATAGCTCTGTACCAGTGTCGAACCGGAGAGGTAACTGGAAATATGAAAGGAACGCTTTAGCAAGTGTCATTAAAATGGAATGAGATGTGGTGAGTTGGTCTACATACCATTTTGCAGCGTCTCTAGTGAGTGTGCACTGGAAGAGCCGAAGACGAATGGAGTATTCGGTAATGGAGTTGGACGAAAACCACATGTGGAAAGAGTAGACATGGTTGGTATGATCCTTTCTAGCATTACCCTCAAACTTTAGGATGTTTGAGGGAAGATTAGTTGGCATAGAAGGCGAACCAACATTGTGGTGTATGGTGTCATTTATCTACTGGCTAAAATTCGGTAGACTTAACCCAGCCATAAAAGGGAGCATGGGGGCTTTCAGAAAGGTTCTTGAGACTGTTCCGCTTAATGTGAATACCGAGATAGAACCAAAGCCAACACCAGGTTGGGTTCCTACACCAGTTGTGGGTCCAAACATGGTGATGATATGCGGTGAAGGAGGCTCAAAATCAGATGGACCAGGAGAAGAGTCGGTATGGGGAATCGGAGGGCTAGGAACTCGAACCCAATGGGGAGGGGTAATATGCCCAAGCGGAAACTGGGGATGAAGGCATAGGAGTCTCCATGAAAAACGTCTTGGTGGCACAATTGTGGTAAGACACAAGTGACACAAAAATGGTGGGGAGATCAACAATATGCCTTTATCTCGATGAGGGGAGATAAATTTATTATGTTAAGTCTTGGCTTAGCGGTGTAAACCAAGTGCCCTTCGCTTAAGGTGTGCTTGTGTGTGCAAGTGTATTTATTAATTAAGCCCAGACCGTGTTTGTAAAAAAGAAAAAATACTACTGAAAATAAACTGAAATTAACAACATAAAATGAACAAAAAAATAATTAACTAAACCCCACCCAAACTGGGTTTGCAAACAGTGTGTTGGTTGGTGGTGAAATCGACTGAAAACACACTAAAAATTTCAATAGATCTAAGTGTCGGTGTGACTGGGATCAAATGACACTAGGCTACTGGAAACTGGTGCAGCTACAACAAAAAACAAGAGAGGAAGATCACAACAATAAGATAGGGAGATGGGTGAAACATCTAGGGAAACTGATGGGACCCTAAGCTCAATGACCAAATAAGGTTTAATATGAAACTATGGATGGAAACAACCTATCTTTATGGATCTGAAATAGAAGGGTACAGATCTAGAAAATATGGCTCAAAGTGCTGCAGAAACTTAGACTACTCACTCAGCCAAACTCCTCCTATAAAGGGGGAAGTGTACTAGAAGCCCTAAGGGGCTAAATTCCACTTTGGCAAGTAAATTAGAGTAGATCAAGGCCTCAGTGGGTTGAGATAGAGGTCAGACAAACCAACAAACAACTCTTGGAAAAACCTAGAAATGGATATGATAAAAATCTTGAAACCCTAAAATCGTAGGTACTAGCCTGTTTTCAAGGGGGGTCGCACTTTTTGGGTTGAAAGGTGCTCTCTAGACTCCAGATCCCACTTTTTGGGCTAAAAAATACGATTTTTTCTCCTTGATTTTTGGTCAGCAAATGTTAGAAAAAATTATTTTCTCTGTCGCAATTGGTTCTTGTGACCTACGGAAAATACCAGAAAACTTGCTGAAGTCATAAATTTAATAGATCTAGGGTTAAAAATCTAGGAAACATTAAGAGACTAAAAAAAGAAGAAACCCTAAACTGGAAGCCAAAGGTCACCCAGGTTTTTGGATCTAAATTATAAAACCTAGTGGAGTCGCCAATTTTGTTATCGACAATCAGAAAATTCCCAGTGGAGTCCCCAATTTTGTTGTAGTGTTTTCTTCTCAAATATGTGTGAAAATAACCCACTTAAGATTGTGGATGACAAACAATCTCAATAATATAAATGGCTACTAAACATTGTAGATTTGCAGCAACTGATAGAAACAAACCCTGCCAAAATTCTGATCTATTCCACAATCATAATTAAACAAAAAAAAGAAATTTTAATAACTCCAATCATCCAATGGAAACCAGATATACAAAGAATAGATTTGATTATAACACCTGTGAAGGGAACAAATAAATTTTACCAATCCCCCTCTACGGGATGGGTTCTTGGCTATCCTCAAATGTCTTTAACTTGTGTAGAGTCTCTCTCCTCTATAATGTCTAAAATCAACAAATAATGGTATGCGACAATGAAAATAATCAAAGTTACAGTAGTGAGTGCAGCGATGAAAATAATCAAAAGTGAATAATGAATGGAAAAATATTCTATTTATAACAAAATATTGATTTATCCTTGAATAAAGAACAATAATAAACTATTATTAACCTCATTCTTGGAATAACCACTTGGAATATGTTATTATATTTGGTTAGGTGGGAAAAAAATATTTATACTTTTATTTAGAAATAGTAAATAAATAAATGATTTATTTATCATCTCAAGGAATTGGTTAAGGAATAAAAAACAAATAATGATTTATTTAATTATTCATGAGGGATTTAGTCAAATTTGACAAGGAATAATAATTAATTAGTGATTAATTAATTATTCCTAGAGAAAAATAAGATAATTAATCATTTATCTGTTGATTTTCATAATTGGGCCAAATATGACAAAGAATAATAATTGAGCAATGGTTTAATTAATTATTCCTAGAAGAAAATCAAATAAATATTGATGCATTTAATTATTCTTCATGGGTTTAACTATAAATTACTTAACAAAGGTGGTTTTAAGTAATTTCTCACAGTGAGAGCAATTTTTACTATGGTAAAAATGGCTTTACATGGTGTACTTTGATCCATCTAGTAAATTAGGCTGGATGATCAATTTTTTTGTGATAAAATTGATAATGTTTAGGTCTTCAAATCTATCCAGTTCATTGGCTTCTGCCAAAAATTCAATATCATCATTAGGCACTCCACTACATACTATCCTCAAGGTAATGGTTTAGCTGAGTCCTCAAACAAAACTGTGGTGAGGGTGTTGAAGAATACCATCGCCAAGAATTAGAGGAACTGGGACTTCCAACTGAAGTTTTCCCTTTGGGCCAACCGGGTAACTCCTAAATGATCCACGAAGAAATCACCATTAAGCTAGTGTATGGTAAGGTTGCAGTCTTCCTGATCTAATTAGCGATGACGATGGAGAAGTTACTACAAGAAGCCAAGGAGGAGCCAAGTTCCTTGAGACAGAGGATAAATTAGTTGGTCGAGCTTCATGAAAACAAATAACAGGTTGGGGCCAAATTTTCAAATTACCAATAAAATATGAAATCCATTTTTGACAAGAAGGCCAAGGATTGACCTCTTCAATCGAGAGATTTAGTTCTCCGTTGGGACGTTCGACGGGAAGACAAAGTAAGACACATAATATTCGATCCGCTATGGTTCAACCTTTTCAAGATTAGAGAAGAAAGAGGAAATACCACATACATGCTTGAAAATCTAGATGGTAAATCTTTGGAACTGTCGGTAAATGGTCAGTTCCTTAAACTCTATTTCTGAAACTAGAGGTACCTATCTTACACTCATTGTAAATATCAGTGTGTCTATTGTAATTGTTATATGAAAATTTCAGTTTATGTTGAAAAGTCCATTTTCACAGAATTATCGTTTATTTAGAAATGAATCCATGCCCAATGGAAGGAAGGCTACTGGTTTGCAGGTTCTCATCACCTTGCCAACAAGTCAAATTTCCCCATTTTGAGCCAATTTTTTCACTCACCGCATTATGAGTTTTCAGTTGATCAAAACTACCAAAGAGCAGTGAAGTTTGAAGCCATCTTCTAGGCCACATGAGCACTCAAACACAAATCGAAACCTCTCCATTACATAGTTCTTAGAACGAGCTTTCCAACGATAGGTAGAAGTCTGAAAGTGGAATCCTAGATTAGAAGTTAGAGAAGATTGAAGATAACCTTTCGAAGCCATAAAACAAAGAAAATTAGCTAAGGGTCAGGCTCATCGCAAATCACAATCAGGGCTTTTTTGGAACAACAACAGGGGAAGGCAGTGAAACCTGTGATTGGCTAATTATGGATATCACAAATTGCAAGTCGGTGGTTGGGGGCCCATGGCACATAACGTAATGACAGGTCATGGTGTAGAGCGTCGATATCGCATGTCGGTGATCGCAAGTATAGAGGGGCGCACATAAGTGCTTGGTCATGAAAATCATCGAAAATTGGGCTTTAGTGTTAAAAGCATTGGGAGGGGCTGATTTTATTTAACAAAGGAATTCAAGAAAAAACCAAGGGAAGATGGGCCCTTTTCTCTCTCCTCCAGGGGGGCACGTGGCAGAATCCTATTGGTCCTAATAATCCACGGGGCAGTTGACGTCAGCATGACGTAGTAGTATGGAGATGATGTAGCAGTACGAAGATGACATGTCAGTACAGAGGACACTTGGCATGTTGATCTAGCATTTTCAAGGGTCTTATGGGGACATATCTGAGTGACACATGTCACCACTGAGGAAGTGCCATGTGGCACAGATGATGTCATCAATCCCGCAATCGGAGATCGCACCTATAAAAGGTTCCTCCTCTGTTGAAGTCCTTCCCAGCTTGCGATTTCGATATGCAGGAACTCCCTATATGCGATATTTTATATAATGGAGTTAAAGGGATGTCGAGTTTGTCCCTTTAAAAGGTCACATTCTCATTCAACACCCCCCATCTTTGGACGACCCAGATTGACTCCACCCAGATCAATGGCTCCCAGGCCTCCCCCCTGCCATGTTTCCATATATCAGCGGGGGGGGGGTGTTCGAAAATCGGTTTCCCTACCAGGGCCCTACACTATGTGCACCTCTAATATCATTTCGCACCCCC
>APFE030597587.1:81781-137317 GCA_000404065.3 Pinus taeda
CCATAACATTTTTTTTCTATTATTAGTTGAGACTCTATAAATAAATAAATAAATTATTTTTAATATTTATTTATTATTAGTGATTATTTATTTATTGATGATAATAATAGTTATTTAGTTATTTCAATGAATGAATAATTAGTTATTAACAAGTAAATAGTTATTATAGATAATTAATTATTTATTTGTTTTTTTTAACTAGAAAGAGTAGTATATTTACATATAAATCGCGCTCGTTCACATCCAAAATCGAGATTTTACATCAAAATTTTGAGCTTGCTAAGGGCTTCTGAAAATTCATTTGTTCCCCATCTATTCCCATAGATTTTTCCCCAAAAAGCAAAAAAAATCCCATAATTGGTAGCCTGTGGCTATACATTCTACAATAGTGATGTAATAAATATTTACAAGTGAAGTTTTCCATTAAAAAGCATATTTAAACTAAGAGAGAAAACGAATTACTCATCCATAAACATTGGACTATTAAGATCAAGTCCAGTATATTCTTCATCAGTCCTCGAGTTGTTCAATACCATTTTGAGCTTTAGTTGCTCAATTTGTTATCTCAGTGCATCCACCTCATCCTCCATTTGTCGGATGTGTTCCTTCTTCTCGATTTTTTGCTCCTATATTTATAGCACCTCCTTTTGTTGTTGATGGATGCACCTCTTCATAATTGCTAGACTCTCCCTGAATTCCATATGCTCTTGCATGCAACCATTACAAATATGCTTGTTTTTTCCACCCTCCCGAGCCCTGCCCTCCCTCGACCCCCTCATTTGAGGCAGATGGTGGCTCCAGGAACCAGACAGTGAGCCATCCTCCACTAAGTTGCTATGCACACTCATTTTCACAACCAAGGAGCTACCATAGTGAAAAATCTCCAAGGTGTCGTGAACCCCCCTCTCAGGATTGTTCTAGGCAATCAACCCAATGCTACTGTCTTGTTGCACCATGAAAATTTCACCCTTACCAACACTCAGCTTCTTCCCATGAATACACACACCATCGATTATGTCGCTTATGGAAAATACCCTGACCAAAATCCCAGATAAATTACCCAGTGACCTCAGCCATAGTTGTTGGGCCTTCACAGAGACCGCCCTAGTGGATATTGCCCAAAAACAATGACAAAAGATCAAATTGTTACCCAATTTATAGAAGATGCAAGTCCGAATTCTGATGTAGGACTGGAAATTGGTACTAATGATGCTGAGATCCCAATGCTCCACCATTATTTCCCATCTTCTCACTTCGTTCTTCATCCTTACCCACAACTTCCTCCCACGCACGATCTGAGCAATTCGGATTAGAGGGATTAAATGCTTCTCACCCTCTCCCATTTTCTTACTTTCTCCTGTGCTGGAACGTCGGCCACTGAAATTATTTCTATACTATGAGGACTATGCTCTCACACTGTGAGACCTCTTCATACCAATTTGTTACTAATGAATAATTATTTTATTATTATTATTAATTATTTCTTTATCTATACAATTAATTGATAGTTAATTAAATTAATAAATTATTATTAATATTACTTATTTATAATTAATAAATAATTAATATTAAAATGAATATATAATTAATAAAATAAATAAAATAAAATAAAAAAATTATAATAGAATTGAATATTTATATTTTATAAAAATAGTAAACTATTATTTGGTAATATGTTATTTATTTATTTTTTACAATTAATTTAGGTTGTATGATTTATTTTAGATTTTAGTCAGATTTTTAAAGCTTTGTTCATTTATTATTTATTTATTCTCCCTTTGGCTCTTCCTTCACTCACTCATTGTCTTGAGGATGGATCCTTTTTGGGATTCAAAATGTTGACAAGATTCATCTAATATTGTGGGAAATTCAAACCATCTTTCTCCAAAACTTAAAATCTAGTAAATGATTCCATAACTCAACATGTCCTTCACACGACCCATAGACATTAATGCAAATGAGGGAATCCCATACCTTTGAAGAGAATATTTCAAGTTCTAACCCAAACTTGATACTCCAAAAGTTATGAAATTGAACTTTGCGTGAGACCCACTCAACAACAAGTCCTCCAAACTGGCCTCCGACATCTGAAGCCAAAAAACACCAACCACCCAACAACAATTCCAACAATTTTGTAAATTCCTCCCTAGAGCCTAAAGTTTCCTGAAGAAATATAATATTCGAGCTCTCTACTTGAATCATTCTCTTAAGAAAAAAGAATTGAGGAACTTTCCATCCCTCTACAATTAAAGGATAAGAATTTCATGAGGAAACTAAACCCTGCGAATTCAAGGCTCTATGTGCCCCAGTAATAGAAATTTGTCTGCCTACAACAATCTCTTCTCTAACTTTCTCTTTGGCTTTATATAAAATTGATTTCCACCCATGAGATTTAGGAAATGAAAAGTAAAAAATGATTTGGATTAGACCACTCGAATGGTCATCAGCATCATGTAAAACTTATCTAGAGCATAAATTATACAACAACTCACCAACATCAGACACCCCATGGGGGTCAAAATGGCTTAGAGAATGTAACATCCCTAGTTATAATTTCATGTAATAAAGGTTAATAAAGAAAAAATAAGAGCAAGGTCATGGAACATGTATTCTAAGCTTAATTTTAGGAAAAACATCCTAGTGGGCATCAGTTTTGGTTTTTTTATGCCTAAGGAAATTGGAAAAGGAAAAGATGCATTAATTGGCATTTATTTATGAAAATAAATGATAATAGGAGAAAATGGAGAGGATGGGTAACAAATTTGCTTGAGAGGAAAATTGAAGGAAAATAGAGGAAAATGAAGAAAATAGGGGCCTTAATAATAAAAAAGGCCTTTGAGGACTAGTTCATAGATTTTGTCAGTTTGGCTTTGGAATTCGTTTCAGAACGAGAAGAGCACCAATAAGATAAAGCAATCAAGAAAAGGAAAGTAAAGGAAGGACAAGGGCAAGCAAGGACAAGCAAGGAAGGTTGGATCAATTAGCTTTAGCAAGAGGATTTTGCAGGTAATAGGTTACATGTGTGATTTCCTAGTTGAGGTGTGAATGCATGGTACATGAATTTGTGAATTTGGTTCATTTGTTGTCATTGGCATGGCTTTTTCCTTGTTTGACAGTGGTTTCAGCCTTTCCTTTACATTTCCTGGATAGTCCTGGTTTGATGGGATTCTTTTCTTGGTTGAGCTTTGGATTCCCATAAGTTTTTGGAATAGGTTGAGGAGGTCTCAAGAAAATTCCCAAGGGTTGAGGGTGGAGATAGTTTAATATTCATGAAGTACTTGATAGGTGGGTGGAGACAAGAAAAATCCTCAAAGTAATGGTGAATAAACTTTGAGGCATCCAATCTTGTTTTGCGATTTGTGATATCTTGACCGATTTTGGCAAGATTGTGGTAACCTGAGGGTGGAGGTGGTTTAATCTTTGGGAAGCCTTGGTTGTTTGTGTCTTGAGATCCCACATTCATGCTTGGAATATGATACAAGGGTGATTGAATGAAAGGAAGATTTGGTTCAGCCCAATCTATGGTTGGGTGGTATGTGGAAGTCCCTGACTTGGTTGGCTTTTGCGTATGTTAATAAAAGCTATTTTCCTATTATGTTGAATGAGAATTTATACTTGTTATTGTGTGACTTTGATGGATGTTATTCCATGGTTAAGAATCTGGCTATATGTTGTTTATAAGCATGGAATTGTAATATACTCTAGATATGGATTTGTTTATGATTTGTTAAGTATATGATGGATAATGAATGCATGGGCTAACAAGTGTTATTGTAGCTATTATGAGAAGGAATTAGACCTTCTTGGTGATTCTCAGATAAGTTTTAGACTCCTATGATCATATATGCATTCATGACCTGTAGCTTACATGTTCACCATATGTTTGACGAAATGATTGTCATGGTTAGGCCTAGTTAGGTCAAGTTCTTGTTCAAGTTTTTTATGCTTAGAATTTTCCCTGTGTCATTTATCATTCTGACAAATATCAGGGAATTCCGAGTAGGGGATTGGAGGTTGGCCTAGAATTGTGGCTCAGATCTTGGGACCGCAAGCAATGAACTGAGAAATTTAGATCACAACCACATGGATACAAGCTTGTGAGTGTTGTTGGAGGCCTTCAACTACATGCAGATAGTTTCAAGGGTGTAGTTGGGATTCTAAGTCACTTAAACAAAGTTCTAGCTCAGGGATTGACCACCTAGTGTGTTTCTTTAGCTCCTGTGTGATATATAGTCCATGTAGGATGACAATTAGTGGTCAAAAAGACTCAGTTATAGGCCCCACTTCCTTAATTGGAGCTAGGAGGTTGGGTCATGTCGTAGTGGCACTATGTTTCACATTTACCCGGAGGACTTGTAAAAGAGGGTAATTGTAGGTGGGGTCGTTACAAGGTGGTATTAGAGCATGGTTCAAATACTTGGACTGGATGGGCTGGATGCATGTTGTTATGCATGCATTTTCATGGTTATGATTTTCATGCATGAGGTCATTGTATGCAGTTAGTGTTGTTATACATGATGTCGACATATTGATATGTTTTTTGTATATACATGTATCGTGCTAATCTAGATTGATTTCACATATGAGGTAGCCTCCCCTGAACTTCATTGAGGTGTGTTGATTATGTTTATATTTGGTTATTTGACATGTTATGCTTGCAAGAACAAGAAGAGGATCAAAGATAAATATTAGAATGGTGGATTACAATTCATGAGACTCTCTATTAGAAAGTGTAACAAGAAAGGCTCAATTTGACTTTAGCCTTAGTCAAATTGAGTAAATCGAATTTCCACATTAGTGGGACAACTTGGAGGCAGTTAACGAGTGTGACTTGGCTCTTTTCACTTAGCTAGCTCAGTAAATTCAAGTTAGTGGGCTTGGAGTTCAGCCATGCATGTTTGATTGCTAAATTTTAGCAATCTAGTTTAGTTATTTTCAGTTATACTCAATTAACTAATCTCTAACAATTAATATAGTCAATTGAAAGTTATTTGTACAATGGGAAAACAATCTAACTCATAGATTTGTCAGTTAACTAATCAATCAACCCCAAATAGCTCATGCAGGCATGGAATTCAAATTCCTCAGCTTGAGTGGAGGAATGGAAAATGTAAAGATATTTGTATACTAGTGGAATGTACAGAATTTTGCATGCAGACAATTGATCAATCCTTGGGAATTTGTGCAAGGAAATAAAATGTCGGAGGAGGCATAAAGTGGCTAAGTGTTGGCCAAAAGTTCTCATTCAGAACAGAGGACAATTTTACCTTTGCAGGTGGTTCTCAGAGGTGGAGCATGTAATTATAATAGTTTCCTTATTCAACTGATCAATGCAAAAAGGATTGAGGGGTTTTTCTTGGTTGTGTTACCCTAGAAATCATTGTGTACTTGTGGTTTTGATTGTTGCATGTCTTTGGGTGTGTATCTAAATTGTGATTTTCATTCCACGGAATTGTAGAGTAGAATTTTGTCTCTTGTTTTTTAGTTTGAATCTTAAGCAATTGTAATTTCTATTAATTTTTTACATGGTATCAGAGCCTAGAAATAACATTAGAGACCAATATTTCAAATTTGTCCCTCAGGAATTTTGAATTATAGCTTTAGTAGCAATTTTTTTTCTTCAACTTCAAGAAAATGGATTTTAGTGGATTGAGATTGGAGTACCCTTTGAGGGTAGCTCAAATTTCATAGCTTGGAAGGACCAAATGGAAGTAGTTCTTGATGAAAATGGTGTATTAAAATATGTTAAAAATGACATTGTAAAACCCCAACAGTCTGATGCATAGAAATTAGTCCAGCAGAAGAAGGTTGTTGTTAGAGTCAGGAGGATCATCCTAGATCATGTCAAAGGCCACATAGTTTTGAAATTACATGGAGAAGCCACTCCATTTTCTATGTGAAAGACCCTCATCGGGTAATTCAAAAATAGCAATGATTCCAGGAAACTTGGGTTGATGAGCAAATTGAGTATTGAAGACAAAGGGTGTGAGGTAGTCTTCAATGATGGGAAGGCCTACCTCAAGAATTTTGCTTCAAGTTAGATCAAGAAGATTTGTGTCAAGATTGAGAGCCTCTACACATTAGAGGAATATGCATGTGCAACCTTGAGGAGCAAGCCATAGATTAGAGATGTTGATCAGGAGCTCAAAATTTGCCAAAATATCCAAGTGTTAGAATCTTGATAAGCTTAGCTTCAAATCAAAGAGCTCGTCATTTTGAATCCAATGGTGTGAATGATACTCAAATTCGAGCTCGTATGCAGAAGTTAAAGCAAGTCAAAGTACACGTTTGACTTGGACACGTGGCAGGATTGGATGACATGGCAAAGGTTCTAGAAAATGGGGAAACACCAAGTGGCAAGTTTTCATTAGGTTCCCGTAAATCACATATCTAGGTAAATAAAGGTCGTAGGTTAATAATCAGCCCCTAAATAGTGTTAGTTTGTGATTAGCAATATCACATATCACAAATCGAAGGTGGACAAGTGTTATAGAATTGGTCCCCGACGCAGACAGGTTGCGATACGATTATAATCGCATATCACAAGTGGATAAGGTAATCGGTCCCCCGAGCAGTCACAGTTACAATGTGATTTATCTCATATCGTACTCGCACAAAATTCCCACACTATATTATGTTAGTTCTCTGTCAATGTGAAGTGCAATAGGATATCCCAGATGCGATGCCACAAAAGGTTGTGGTTAATACTCCTGTCAGGTCCACCAATATCACATCGAACATCACCCTCTTTGTTCACAAGATCATTCGTCGGGTTTTTATGCTGATTGCAAGTTACGATAGAGCTACGGAACCATCGCCTTAACCATCAAACTAACCACTTTGTATGTGACCACTCGGCCTTAACTGCGAGATAGGTAGGAAGTTGGCGGGATTGTCAATTTCGGCAAAACTTCCATATTTGACTCCAAATAATGAATTTAAATAGCAATAAGCTAGATTTGGAGGAGGGAATTGTGGAAAGACTGACATAATTCATAACTAAGGCAATTCTCGACCAAAGGGGATGCAAAAAGAGGTTATATAGCCATTTTTTGGACATTTTGAACTCATTGGAATAGGTTTCAGGATTAAAGGAGCACTTTTCGATAGGCTTTTTGCAAAGTGAAGCCTATGTGTGTTCTGGTCAACCAGAGTGTTGATTTAGTTTAAGGATGACCTTGTAGGGGTCTTCCAGCCTCCATTTGCTTTCTACAACAGTCATTACAACAATTTTGTAGCTTTATTTCTTCTTTTCTCTATATGTGTTTGGAGAAAGAGACGTGTTTATGTACTTCAAGTGGATTGTAGTATTGTTTATGCTCTTGGATGTTGGAGTATGGGGTCTTGGTGTAAGATGCATGTGTTTTCTGAAGGTTTACATGTTTTATTGTAGATTAACATGTGTATGGAATAAGAACTTTTACAGAAGTTGTTTCTTTGAAGGAGAAACTAGCCATTCCATTTCAATAGTTTATGTACTCTTCTTTTCTTGATATTGAGCATAATGAGAAGGGGTCATGCCTTTAGAGCTTATCAAAGGAGATGTAGCCTAGAAAGGGTGAACTCTTTGAACAATGGTTGGTGTATTACTGTTTGATGCATGCTTCCATACAGTGTTTTGGTTTCATGTGTTCAGTTTTCTTCATGAAACTAACTTAAGTAAAAACACATAAAAGTCATGTTTTTACTTGCTATTTTGGAGTAAAAACCTCAAGCACATTTGTATATTTTGAATGGGGAATTAGCAAAACATTATTAATATACTCCATTTCAGATCAGATGTGGTGGTTCAGAAGGAGTAGGATAAACCTCTCAATATGGAGCCACAACCAGTTGGTAGTTGGGTTGACCAGCAGGATGATGATGAGGAGGAGCATTTAGAGACCTCCAATAGAAGGAGAGTTTGAGCCAAGTGGGTAGAGGGATGAAATGAAGTTGTACCTCTAGGAGTTAGGTGAGGCGATGTTGAGCCTTAACCCCAAAGTTGTAGAAAGTTGGGCAAGATCCATAGGAGAGAAGTTGTAGTATACCTTCCTCATGGATCATCACCTTGCTATAGAGGCCCACAATGTTTAGTAGTAGAAAGATTAGTGTCAGTTGGTGTAGTCAGATGTTGAGGAGCACAGAGGAGTGTTGATAATAGTGTAGGAGGCACAATGTAGAATCAACATTAGTTTAGTTCTCCCAGTAGACAGTTACAAAGGCACAATTGATTCAATGTTTTTTTCTTTGCTTCTCATTTGCAGTTTTTGCAATAGAAATAACAATAGTGAGACGTAGTTCTATAGTAAATTCCATAGGTGCTAGATAGGGGTAGTGAAAAATGCCTTTCTTTCTAAGAGGGAGTGTTATAAAGTGTAGCAAGAAAGGTTCAATTTGACTATAGCCTTTGTCAAATTGAGTAAATTTAATTTCCACATCAGCAAGACAACTTGGAGGCAGTTAACTAGTGTGACATGGATATTTTCACTCAGTTAGCTCAGTAAATTCGAGTTATTGGGCTTGAAGTTCATTCATGCATGTGTGATTGCTAAATTTTAGCAATCTAGTTTAGTTATTTTCAGTTATACTCAGTTAACTGGCCTCTAACAATTAATAGAATCAGTTGAACATCAGTTGTGCAGTGGGACAATATTCTAACTGAGAGATTTGTTAGTTAACTAATCAATCAACCCAAAATAGCTAATGCATGCATGGAATTCGAATTCCTCAACTAGAGTGAAGAAATTAAGACAAATGTAAAATTAATTGTATACTAGTGGAGTGTACAGAATTTTACATGCATGTAATTGATTAATCCTTGCGAATTGCGCGACGAAATAGGGATATTTCATATTGTTTAGGAGCTCGAATTAGCTCATATTTTTGCAAGGAAATAGGAAGCTGTAGGAGGCCTAACGCATCTAAGTGTTGGCCAGAAGTTCTCATTCATTAGGGAGAACAATTTTACCTTTGCAGGTGGTGCTCAGAGGTGGAGCATGCAATTGTAATAGTTTCTATATTCAACTAATCAATGCAAAATAGATTTAGGGGTTTTTCTTAGTTGGGTTCCCCTAGAAATCCTTGTGTACTTGTGGTTTTTCTTGTTGCATGTCTTTGCATGTGTCTCTAAATTGTGATTCCCATTCTGTAGAATTTTATAGTATAATTATGTCTCTTATTTTTCAGTTTGAAATCTTGCACAATTGCAATTTCTATCAAATTTTTACACTACGTATAGATCAGATGAGCACCATAGAGATGAGTACTCTCCTGACATATCATATACTTTGAGAATTTTAAAGGAAAAAATTAGGATTTGCAAAGAAGATAATGATGGGAAAATTCAATCACAGTAAAGGCTTGCTAGGGCACATGAAAAACAAGTAGAGGTCAATGTAGTCATCCTTATAATTTTGTCAGATTTACAAATATAGGGACACCCGTGAATCAATTATGGATAGGAGGATAGGACTAATGGGTCAAATGGTTGCAATTCTAATGGAGGGCACATGTCAAACATGGATGAGATAGTTAGAGATGGTAGGTTCTTGGATACACCTGACAGGAGAGGCGATGGTTATGGGTTCTATTCTAGTTCTAATTTAGACATGTATCATGGTCATCATCATTATCATCCTTATAGGAGGAGTGGGAGGGGATATTTTCCATATGATTTCACGAAATCCAAGCCTCCTACATTGGATGGAGAGTTAAAGAAATTGAAAGATGTAGAGGTGTGGTTGCTTGGGATGAAGAATTTATTTGAGCTGCATGATTATTAAGAGAATATGAAATCCACAATATTTTCATCCTCAAAGGGAAAGCAGATATCTATTGGGAAGACATAAATCATGTCAAATGTATTAAGATAGAGGATTTGAGTTTGCACGAGTTCAAAAGACTCTTCTAGAAGAAGTATTTATCCAAGAGGTACCATGATGGTAAGGTTAAGGAGTTCAATGAGTTAAAGATGGGATTTATGACAGACGAGGAGTACACAACTAAGTTTCTAGAGTTGTTGAGGTATGTTCCTTACCTCAAGGATGAGAAGATGAAATTTCAAAGATTTATTAGTTGAATTCCATTAGAATTTAAGGAATGGATTGAGAATGATGAGCCTCGGCCACTGGAGGAAGTTATTGGGAAGTTGAAACATTGTTATGAGCATTTGAAGTGTAAGTTTGTGTCTGGGTGAGATTAGAAAGGGAATGAGAAGACTAAAGGAAAGTGGCCACTGAAGTAAGCAAGACCTCAGGATGCAAGTGAGAAGGAAAATGTTGCTCCTTATAGGAAGTTTAATAGGGTAAAGAAGGGACATCCACCTTAGCCTAGAGAGTGGTAGAATAAGGGTAGTGGTGGAGAAATGTTGCAGTGTTTGATTTGTGGCAAAGATCATTGTAAGAAGCGTTGTTCTTTGTATCAGGGTGGAAAAACTCAGATCTATAGTGATCAGGAGGCACATACTATTGGGGATGTTGGTCAAAGAATTCGTTGAATCTTTATAGCATTTGATAACAAGTAGGTGGATCACCAAGAATCCATTATTGAGATGGAAGGTAAGCTATTTGATCGAGTTGTTTCCATTTTTATTGATCCTGAATCTAATTATAGTTATGTTAATTCTGGCCTGGTGGATAAGTGTGGTTTGAGAAAAGAAGTGGATGGAGAGTCTTGGTTGTTGTTTTTGGCTATGTGTACTAAGAAAAGAGTTCATCATTGGATAAGGGCTTGTGCATTTGAGATGAACAATATGCCTACATCATTGCATCTAAATTTGCTTCCATTAGGATCATACAATATGCTTATGGGTATGGGTTGGTTGTGCCTTCACAATACTAAGGTGGATTTTCATATGAGAAGGCTATCAACTGCTTGGATGATGATGGAGAAAAGATAATCTTATAGGGTAGGAAGAAGCCTACATCAGTAAGAATGGTTACAACTATGCAAGCAAAGCACATTTGTAGGAAAGGGTGCGTATAGTTTGTAGTGCAAGTTCTAGTGATAAAGGTAAGGATGTTTGGGATGCAGAAGTCTTGAAGAGGTATCCAATTTCGTAGCAATTTCAAAATTTATTTCCCGTGGATATTTTAGAGTGGCCTCCTCACAAGGAAGTAGACTTTTCTCTTGAGTTGGTACCAGGAGCTTTTCTAGAGATTTTAGAGTTTCCTCCTCACAGGGAACTGTACAAAATAATTTATCTTAGACCACTCAACTGGTCATCAGCATTGGGGAATACCTGTCTAGAGCATAGATTGTATAGGATATCACCAGCATCAGACACCCCATAATAGCCAGAATGTCCTAGAAAAATAGATGTTCTTGGGGAGAAAGGGGTAATGGAAGGGGAGGAATAGAATAGGGAACCTGGGATGAAACATCGTTAGAGACAAAATAAAACATAGCATATCCCAAAACCCGAGGTATAAGCCCCTAATGTAAGCCTAGACTAGAAAAGGATAGTACCAGAGAAGATAAGTTAGAAAGGGAGGGAATAGAACCTGGAGAAAATGTGGCTAAGGAAGACATCCCACCATCAGCTTGGAGAGGAACACTTTTGCCCTATCAGCCAAATCCATAGGAAGCGAACATGCTTTTGGCATGTTAGAATCAAGTAGATCCTCCATAATTTTACCCTTCTCCAACAAATTTGCATCCCCATCCTTCGAGCATGCCCCCAAATCTATCTTCAAATTAACCTTCGGCTTCTTCATGGACCCACCCTTAGAATATCCCCTTTCGAAAGGGAGGATGCAGAATTAGGCCATATGCCCATATTTTTGGCATCATTTACACCTATATGGTTCACCTTCGTAGTCAATCACCTGAAGCCTCTCCACACCTTTCCTAATTTTAATGGTCTCATAGAGGCCATTATACAAGTCCCGACTTAGAAGAATTCTTTTCATTGACATGTCCTTACTTTCTTTAAAGGAGTATTCTGCTTTCAAGAAAACTCCTAAATTGTTCCCCATGTCCTTAAAGATATTTTCATTCCATATATTGGAGGGTAGACCAGGTAGCCTAAACCATATGGGAAACACATCAAGCCACTCCTGATTAACATCAAAGAGTGAATTCCAGAATTTGAATATAATAGGGGTTGAGTCTATAGACCATACCGAGCTTGCAACCCTCTCTGCCTCCTCATGGGATTCAAAATTATTTGAATCCAACCTTTAGCCAGAAAAAAAATATCAGGGAGGATTGAACTGTCAGGACAATCTCGGAACGAAGTCCCTCTTGCAAGGTTCCAATACTGAATTTGCAACCCCTAGCATGACCAACCAAACACTTTTCCACCAACTTCTCAGGATGTTCCATCTCGACATCAAGCCCCAAATTGAGCCACTAAGCAAATGAAATTTTCACACATTTCAAAATCCTACCCTTCTTTAACATAGATCTAGAATCAACAACATATTAATATGAGAATGTGAGATTTCTTTGCCCACGTCACCCTTCACATGATTTCCACAAACATCAGGCTTAGCCTAGTTATCAACACTAGTCTTTTCACAATAGAAGTATTCAATAAATTTCCCCAAAACAACTAAAAACCTTTTGAACCCTCTTAGTGTCTAAGACCAACCATGTATCCAAATATTGAAATCCAATACCCACTTTAGAAATGGGTAAGAATCCCTCACCCTGAGAAAAATCCAAAGAGGTTTTGAACTTAGATGCTTGAAAACCCTCAAGGTTTGACTTAGAAACTAGAATAAGAAACCCCCCACAAGAAGGGGTCACCCATATGTTTTTGCCTGACGACCCCCCAAGTTCTGTGTCACTGCTACCAGCCAAAAAATGGGAGAAAAATTATGAAATATTGAGTGAAACCACTAGCCTTAACCTTGTAACTTCCAGTCTCTATTCCATAAAACTAAGTCTCCACCAGGAAACCCAACCCCTCCCCACCCTCCCCCACCCGACGACTTGAGAAAATCTCCTCCAGAAATCCTTGGTCATTGGTTAACAAGAACCCTTCGTTGTTTGAATTCACGATCAGAAACAAAAATACCATTATGTTCAGGACTATCTAAATAATTAGGAAAATAGGTGCTACCATCCTATCAATACCCCCTTCACCTCTATCAAAATGCATGTACACCACATGTACATCTGGAATCCCAACATCAATCATCCTCTGTTAACAAACCCTAACTTTCATCTTGCAACCACTATCACCATTGTTGCCCTTTAAAATTTAGAGATATATTAATGTTATATGTATTGATATAAACTTAAATAATAAAGATAGGAAGAATATATTGAATTTGAAATATTAATATTTGTAAAAAATAAAAAATAAAATTTATTGAATGATATGTGAAACTTTTTTAAAATTAATATATATAAAATATTATGCTGAAAAAAAACCTATATATATTTTTATAGTGAAGTGAAAATATACATTGTTGGGCGAGGCCTTTAACCTTATCTAATTTGGATAATCATCCAAGAAGAAAATGACTAAAAGAAAAATATGTAATTTCAGACAATTTTGCATCTTTATCAAGATAATTGTTCATCTCAAAACTTCATTTCTTTAAATATGGAATTCCATCACTTGAATTTCCTTCATGAAAGGAACTAGATGGAAATTGTAGATCCCCTTTAGAAAGTTGATATGCTTTTGAGTTAAATTCCCTCAAGATATGCTTGATAGAAAACGATTCCAACTTATTTATTTCACTACAAATATTCCATAAGATATACTCCAGATAAGGGGCTTCAATAAAAACACTGTTATCCAACCAATTGATGACAAAATTTGAATTTCCCATGATTTTCATCTTACAAATGTTTTTAAAATTGGAAACATATAACAAGGTCCATAAAGTGTAAATTGTGCTTTCTTGTTAGTACTAGAACCAGGGTAATATCAAATAAGCATATGATGATTTTGATGAAAGAAGATAACAACACCAGTCCTGTAGCTCAGGGGATGTCCCTAGCTTGTTCTATCAAAAAAGGCACAAGGAGTATCAGGGAGAAATGGAGGCATAATTGGAATTTTGTCCTTCTTCCTTTCGAGGATGTTCTTGAAATAATTTCAAACAAATTCAATAGTTCCCATAACTACCTCGACCAAAATACAATAGTATTGAAATGTAGTTTGATTTGAAGCCCACAAAATAGAGTTAACATATGTCATTGGAAGCATCTATAACTATCTAACTGACGAATCATTAATCCAATCAAGGACATAATATGCTAAGGAGTGCTTATTCTAGGATGCATGAGATGGTTTGAAAAGGGTCTTCATCATCTCCCAAACTCATGAAGAAAAATTGCAATGAACAAAAAGATGTAAAGTGGTCTCTTCCTAAGATTCACAAAGAACAAATATATTGGGACCTAACCAACCTATTTTCAATCCATTTTCCTGTGTAAATATTTTTTCATTTGAAGTAATCCTTAAATTATAATCTTGGCATTCATAGGCTCATTTTGTTTCCATAAAACTTGTCACCACCAGTGCCTTTCTCCATTCAAATTGTCCTCGATTTTTAAGGAATATCTAAGCTTTCTTAAGTTCTGCCCCAAGACAACATCTTTTGAGCATGCAGGGATATCTTCACTTTCTAGATCCAAATGAATAAGAGAGGAGACAAATAGACTATATATTAATTCCATTTCATTGCTTCCTCGCCATGGAGGGCCAGATCCATAGATGGAGCATGCCCTTGATCCTACTTCCTAATAAATATTTTACTTATCAACTACTAGATAGAAGATACTTATATCATGTAGTGAAGATATCAAACCTTCGAGAGGAGGTAGGAATCCCCTGCGCTAATCTAGGGGTCCATACCAATCCAAAGGCTTATCAATCTTGGCTTCGATCTTCTTGATCAATCATGACCAATCAACATTATCATATGCATTTGGTTTCAGATAGAAACCTAGATACTTAAAACATTCCTCCCAAACCCAAGTTGTGAAGGAGAAGAAATAAGGAATAATCCTGATTAATTTATTGGGGATGCAAGCCCAAGCTATCAAATAATTTTCCTAATTAATATGCATTCTCATGAGTAATTCATTTTTTTCCAAATTTCTTTTTATGGATGAAATATTGTGGGCGAAATGCACAAGAAATAAGTAATATTAGCATTCTTGGAAATATTTATGCCCAATAAATCTCCTCTTCCAACTATATCCCTCATAAGCATGCTCAAAATTTCAACAACTAGAAAAAATAGCAAAGGAGACAATGGACATCCTTGTCTCAGTCCCCTATAAGCTTTGAAGAAACTAAATGGATGCTCATTTATTTATTTTTAATAGAGATGAGTAGATTTTGTACTAAATTCATGCGTGGTGGTGGAAGATACCCAAGAAGTAAGTTATGTGAATTCCTCTAGTAGCTTATCCTTTGGAGAGGAGAGTGTTGATAGCCTAATTACTTGAGGATTAGAGATTGATCATACAGGTTCAATCCAAATCCTCAATCAAGAACTCAACAATACAAAATTTGTTCCCATTCCAACTAAATATTTTCCAACATACCCCTAATATCCAAATACACTTAGATTCCATTCTTATCTATTTTCTCACTTTAACTTTGACTGGCTTCTCATTTTCCTTGGCGAGATATTTTTCTCCCTTTTTCCAACTTGGGTCCATCTTGCGTTATCTAATGAATCTGGCCAGTCACCTATTTGGGGATGATATCTACTAGCAACATCGTCCTTTTGGATTCTTAATGGCTCTTCCTCATCTTCTTGGTCAACGCAATAAGTTACTTGTTTAGTCTTATTTTCTGAAGAAAAACTGGAGAAGGAATTGTTTTTAGGGCTCTATTCAACAAGTTCCTCTTCTGAAGTTGGGTTCGCTGGATTTTTTATGACTTTTACATCTTCTTTGCTATCTTTTTATTCTTTCTTATCCTCTTCCTTATATTTGGGTTCTTATTCCTTATAAACCATATAATGTTCTCTCTGGGTGTGTTCCCACCATTTGTGCCTCTGACTATTTTTCCAAGTTGTCTATGTATTGGTATTTTTCAAGGATCTCTGGTAGCTTTTAACTGTGTGCCCCAACTCATAATGGGCTTGGCACCAAAAGGAGATATTCTCATAGTCAATCTTTTGAACCCATAAGTAATCTATGCTAGTCAAATTCAGTTCTGTTGGAAAACCCTTACTAAAATCCATCTCCACATAGATATAAGCATATGTGGCGCGGAGTGGGGTGGGGTTGTGAGATAATATTTTGTTTCTGGTCTTTGGAAATGGAAGATTCCAATTACATTCCCAATTTCCTAAAGTGAAGAGAGATTCCAAAGATGTATGGGTGTATTCAGTAGTCTGTTCCAAACTGGAGCGGAAGAAATTGAAGTTGTAAGAGGCTAAAAGGAGGGGGACCATGGCTGAATAAAAATCCCTATGCTTCCCCAAAACCAGGGACCATTATTGAAAATGGAATTCCTATCTTTTAACTTATCAAAAATCACCATAAAAATACCGTGGGTCAAAGGATAAATATTAAGTTCATCAGAGAGAAGGGTTTTCCACTTCTTTCATACCCACTAATGAAGGTCAACTAAACCTCTTTCAAAAAAATACAATGCTTCATTAATGGCTTATGCCCCCAACGAAATTATGATCACAAAAGGTTCATGGTCCAATTGAATGGGAGGAAGAGAACTATATTTAGAGCTAACCACATATTTAATAGAGAGAGTACCTCTCTAGGGTGCTTTTAGGCTACCTACAACCATGGGAGATGGAGCAGATGATGAGGCTAGGGAGGGAAATCCAAGCCGTTCTAGATCCATTTAGGCACATCACTCCCATCATTCACATTAGTGTTTTAGGGCTAATCAAACCCAAATTTTAGTTGCTACATGCCCTAAACAAGTCACCCTTTTGAATGCCTCCTTCATAGATAGTTTCATGACATGAAGACATCCTGAAATGACCTCTAGAGGGACCAACGCAGGTAGGCCCATGTAATGATGCGATGCAGAGCACATAGTCTTCCTTTCACCTGTGCTGGGTGAGTTTGAGTGAAATTCACATAGGGTTTGGGGAATATTCTTATCTTTTGGAGTCATCTAGAAGGTTCCCTCACTTATCAACTCCTATGAGCTCGAAAATGGATGAGGAATGAGTTAAGATGCATCCTATCCTCTCATCCCTTCCTCCATGGAACTAATTATAAGTATGGAAGGCCATTCAATATCACCATTTATGATGAAACCTCCTTCATCTCCCTATAAATTGACCACTCATCTAAGTGATCAGGGGTTGGACTATCTTGAATTGTAATGAGATAATGTTGCTATGAGAATTGGCTTTGAAGCAAGTATTGTAATGCTACAAGTTTGTCATGCTTTTGATTTGATGTGGATGGGATCCAAGTTGGAGGAGTGACTTTGAATCAGACACAATGGTTGTAATTCCTTCTTCTATTCAATAAAGTATTTAAACCTTTCTCCCATATGTTTATATTGTCTTATGATGCTTATATGTGTGAAATGTATCTAATTCTATTCACTTGTATTCAATAGATCTTTTGCTTTGATTAGTTCTTTGTCTTTTGTTTGTGTTTACAGGTACTTCTCAAGCGTGTTAAGTATGGGAAGGAGCGAAAAGATCGATAAAAAGGAGATAAGAGAAAAGTAGAACTACAAGTAGGTCTTCTCATCTTCCTTGTCTTATCTATTGCTTATAGGAAAAGACTAAAATTCTTTAAACTGTTGTTCTAGATATGGCTAGTTATCTAGGGAATTAGTATTTATCTATAGATACAAAATACTCCAAAACAAATTGGCTACCATAGTGGGGAAGATCATCCTTTCTAGTAGCTTATCCACCTCCTAGGACATTCTTGCAGACCCTACTTGTGTTCATTGATTGTATTTTAGCTCTTTTTCATTGAATTTTTGGTCAAAATTGTGTCAAATTGCGTTTTGAATTGGCTCACTGTCACTAGCGCAGGCTTGTGAGGGACACAGTGCACTACAATCACCCTTGGCTTAGGGACAGTGCTCTAAAGCACATTGTCTCCCATTCAGGGTTGTGTTGATCCTCCTAGGGCCAGTTTCCTACCTTTGGAATGAGTTTTTGCCAATTTTTCTCTGTTTGTTTGTTTGTTGATTGATCGATGAATGTCATGTCTTAGGAAACAAGCTTTTATCTCCTTTTCTAGCCCTAGTTTGACTTGATTGATTAATTTTTCTTAAATGTTTTCTTTGTCATTATCGATCCATAGTCAAAGTTAGAATATAGTTGATTAATCTTTGTTTAAAAGAAAGTGTCGTAAAAGTCATCTTTTCCTTCGAAACAAAATTGTCGTAAAGTCTTCGTTCTTGTTAAATATTGATTGATTGTATGTGCATAGTTTCCTTTTTGTTCACAATCACATTGAGGAAATCGAAAAGAAATACATGCATGTTGCATTGAAAAAGTTTGTGTGTGCTCATAGGAATAATTTATGGAAATTGCATTAGATTGTGCTCTTTGCTCTTTGATCGAAAGAAATATAATTGCTCTATCCCCAGTAGCTTGGATTTTCATCGTTAAATTGAATGGAAAGTATGCTTATCATGATAGTTTCATTCGTAGGAATTTCAAAATACAACATGTGGTGAACTTGAAAGGAAAATTCCCAAGCAAGATCAACTTAATATTAACATCAATTTACCTAATGGAGCATTGTCATTAACAAAAACCATTTAGTTTTTCTAGGCTAGAGACTTGTTCCGACGTCGTAAAAAAAAGAAGTTGTCACTAACTTGTCTGCAATACATCGTGAGTGTGATACCTCATTCCACGTATGTGAGTGTATCGTAGCTCGTCCACGTACCTCTGGGTACATAGGGTGATGTTACAGTATGTAAAATATATGGGAATGCTCTCACTGTGCAATTTTGCATTAGAAAACGCTTATACGGATTGGGCCTCCATGTACCTTTGGGTGTATATGGGAGGACACCACAAGGTTGCTATCAATCCTTAGGTAACCGTGTCGGCTGTCTTGTACACTGTGATACACCAAATACATCATTCGAGGAGATTTCCTTCCCGTACTTCTTGGTTCGCCAGGAGGTATTCTACAGTTCACAGTTGCTTGGTAAACCTTTTGCCTAGCTTACCCCTTTTTGTATATTTCTTTTTTTATATAATAAAATTAATTAGCAATTGTAGAGGAACATCAACCCTTACCCAGTCGTTCGTGGAGAACAATGATTAAACCACCTTTGCCACTCAAAGCTACACCTATTCGGTCAAATCCATCTTACTTAACTAAGTCAAGTACATCAAGAACTCCTAGTTCTTCATCTAAATTACCTTAATCATCCATTTTGGTAAGTATTGAGACTCTAGTTACTCGAACTATTTCTAGTACATCCATTTCTAAAGAAGAAGTTTCACAATTACCTAAGGATATTATCACTGATATCAGTGAAACAGTAACCAAAGTTGTTCAACAACAAGTTGATCCTCAACTTGAAGTTGCTCAACAAGAAATTACTTCTGAACTTGAATCAGTTCAACCAAAAGTTAATCCAAAACCTATCACAGTTCAAACAGAAGTTACATCTGAACCTAAAGTCGTTCAAAAACCTCCCAACTGTTGTTCTTTTACCAGAACATCTGGACTTCGAATTTGAACATTCAGAAGTTGTTACTTTACTAGAAGACGATCAACTAGTTACCCCTCAGACACCAGTAACTACTGAAACTTCCAATTTATCAACACCAGAAGTCTATTACAGACCAGACGGTGAACTTCTTCCACCTGGTTTAATTGTTGTTGAGGAAGAATTGGAATAAGATTATACACCTGGAACCCCATTCCATTTTGGAACAGGGCTTAACATCTATCCTTATACTCCTCATTTGACTGCTCCTTTTGATCCTGCTTCTTTTCAAGTACCCGTTGATTCTTTAGGACAACTTTTGGGTCAGTTAACTATGGTTGAACAACCATCAACATTGTAGACTGTATCATCTGATCCGACTATGACAGAGTCTTCTATCATAACCTCTTCGATGTTTTCTACTACACCTGAGTCGCACCTATATGGTGAATCGTCCGTCCCAGTTGGTTACCAATCTTTATATGGATCCCACTCAGGGGTTGCTTCTACACCATGATCATCACCCATATCCTCAACCATAATTCTACCTGGTTCTTCTTTAACGATAACTCAATAGTTTGACCCAGCATATCAATATCAAACTGGGAAATCTAGTCAACAGAGACCTATGTATCCATTACATACTGGATTGTCATCATATGGAGAGCAATATGCTTATTCACTGTATCCTCCCTATCCTAGAGGACCATCATATGGTAGTATCCTGTAGTATTAAGGTCAACCTGGAATTTGAGTTTGTCAATGGCAACCAACAATGCCACTTCAACCAAGGCTTGTGTATCCAACACAACCAATGCAAACTATGTCAATTGTTCCTACTACACCTGTTGTTACCACTATACCATAGTCACAAGTTCAAACAATTGTATCTCAACCTGTGCAAACTAGTCCTTCTACCTCGCAACCATAAGTTTCGGGTCAAGAAGTTCAAGTTTCTCAAGATGTTATACAACAATCACTTGTGTCTAGGATCCAACAACCTCAGGTTAGTATACCTTTATCCGGAGTGACTCGAGCTTACACTGGTATATTTTATTCACAAGCGGGCCAACCTTTCATTTCTACGCAACAAAAATAGTTAAATCAACAACAATTGTACCAACAACAACAACAATTGATTCAACAACCATGGTAGCTTCAATATCAACATCCTCAATTCCAACAATCCAACCCTAATTTGGACTTGCCCAACAGGCTCAACCTGGGTTTGGACAATATCAAGCTTACCAAGGTCCTGGTCAACATGGCTTTGCTGGTTATGGACAACCATAAATTCAACCTGGTTATCAACAACCACCTTATGTCGGATTTGTTCAACAACCACCTTATCAAGGTTACCAAATGTAGATGCCCTATGTTGGTATGTAAAGACCTATTGCTAAGTCAATTCCATCATATCCTGGGTATGCTCAACCTGACTTGAATCGACAGTTGCCTTTTGTAGCAACTCTAGAATTATTAGATTTAAACTGGCTCACTAATGATCCAATCTTATATGCACCTTGGTGGCCGGTAATTTTTCATAAGTTACCTTCTGAAATTCTGAAATTTAGTGGAAATCACAGAGAAGACCCATCAAATAATGTCATGACCTTTCATTTGTGGTGTTCATCAAACTCCTTAAATGATGACTTGGTTAGACTTTGTCTTTTCCAAATAACGCTTATTGGCCCTGCTGCAAAGTGGTACATTGAGTTACCACGAGCTTCTTTCAACAACTTTACGACTTTATCCACCACATTCTTGACCCACTTCTAGTTACCTATTAGATACTAGACTGGAATGGAACTCCTAACCAACTTTAAACAGACTAGTGCTACTCATATATTAGATCATATTCATGAGTGGTGGCAGCACCGTTGAATGGTTAAGACCTATGTTCCTGATCAGCTTTTGGTTGAGTGGTTCATAAAATCCTTGTTTCCATCAATCATCGAAGATGTGGCAAAAGATGGAGTCGTCATAGAAGAGCAAGTAATTTCTCATGCCCAATATTTTCATTTGATCTATACACAATTCGACACGCTCTACAACAAGATTCCCAATGCACCTTGAATAGCTTTCACTGTTCGTCCTCCTCCATAATTGAGTAAGGAATCTCATGCTGGCACCGGTGATCGGTTCTTTGAGCACACAAACGATAGGAATACCATCTGGTCAAACTCTTTCCATTACCAATCAAACTACCAATGCATCAGAAAACACTCTTGCTTATGAAGTCAATGTCGTGTCATCTGACAAAGGCAAAAATCAAAAGCAATCAGGAAACAAAAAGAACAGGAAAAACAGGAAGAAACAAGATAATTCCCCTCTAGAAAAATCATATCATTCCTCTACTTCATCAAGGAAACCTCGTATCCATGTCTAATTTGTAATGAAGAGCATTTTACAAGAGATTTTCCACACTGCTCAAAAGTCTCTAAGCTTGTAAAGACTTCTAACACATCTACAGTGTTGACTAGTCCATTTCCAAACCTGGAGACACATTTGGTTGTGACAAACCATGCTTCCACATCCCAAGTACTTATGTTATCCATCACAAAGCCACAAAATGAAGTTTTGGTGTCAATGAGAAATAAATATTATGGAAATCCACCATCATCGTCAAATAATCAAGCCACTGATCAACCTAATCCTTCAACTTCAACTTTATCTAAACATATTCCACCACCTATTGCACCAGTATTAACAATAAAACCACCAAAGGGAGTTGTGCATAAATCGACATTTAATCTTGAGCTCGAGCAGCTCAGAACTATAACATAGTGGAAGATCTAGCTCAATCACCTTCTACTATGTCGACACTCAAGGTGTTACAAAATTGTCCCTCCTAGAAGCAGGCTTTACTATCAACAATTGGTGGAATAGATCCTATGGATTCCAATCTTGTGGTTTTTAACCATGCAAGATATACACCACAGTTACCAGTGAAACTAGCTTTCCTACTTCAAGTAAAAGCTCTCAATAAGAATGTTCACCGAACTATTCTTGACGAGGGGGCATCTACTTGCATTATGTTAATGAGCTGCTAGAAAGCACTTGGTTCACCACCATTGTCACGATCACCAACCACATTAAAAGCCTTTGATGGACGAACATATACTCCTTGTGGGATTTTGAGTAACCTACAAATCGAACTAGGGGGAAAAATAGTTACTGTTGAGGTGGAGGTAGTTGATGGATCCCTCAACTACAACATTTTACTGGGAAGGCCATGCCTATATGCTATGGCTACTATGGTTTCCACGTACTTTCATACTATTCTATTCCCTCATAAGGGTGGAATCACAGTTATCGATTAGATTTCCTTCTTTGCATCTAGTTCTTAGGCTACGGGAAGCATTCCATTGGTACACGGACCCCCACTGTCACTTCAAAGTGTTGGTGTAGGTCTCTTTAAAGATCCTTCCCTAATGGGTACTTTTACACTACAATCACCATTTGATTTGGCAGAAGTGGCAAGAGTAGAGACTTGCAACATGATTTCCTCCACCTCATCTGATTTAAGGAGGATTACCAACAATTCTGAATTTGATAGGAATACTGAGGTTATGCCGCTAAGCCCCATTGAGCTTGCATAACAATAATTTTTTTTGGCTTGTGCGGCAAACCCAAATCCACTTTCGCCAATTGTATGGGTAGATCGTTTGTTAGAATATGGTACTTCTTTGGATCTTTTTTCACATATACATTTTACGGATGAAGGAATTGTCCAATCAATGATGATAGGAGAAGAAACTTGGGAAGATTATCATCATCGTTCCCATCTTCTAGATGACATCAAAGATTATTCAAATGAACTAAAACACCCTTCAATTGTTGATTTCCTTTCGAATTCAACTTTCATTGACACAGTAGATTCCAAGTGAAACCTGTCAAATATTGAAGAAATGATTTCTATTAATATTTTGACCAAGCCTAATGTTGTAGAAAACATTCATGTTGGGAAATCTTGTTCTCCAACAAAACTTGATAGTTACCGTACTCTCTTTCATGAGTTTCGAGATATATTTGCATGGTCATACGAGGAGATATAAGGAATTGACTCTAGTATTGTTGAACATGAAATCAAAATGTTCCCTGATGTCAAACTAGTATGACAGTGGCTTCGACCTGTTCATCCAAAGAAAGCCACTGCCATTAAAGCAAAAGTTGAAAAGATTTTGTGTGCTATCTTCATTTACCCTATACCTCTTACTGGCTAGGTTTCCAACATTGTTCCTATCATAAAGAAATAAGGAACAATTCGAGTGTGCGTCAATTATAGGGATGTAAATCAGGCATGTCCAAAGGATAATTATCTTACTTCTTTTATTGACCATATTATTGATGAATGTGCCGGATGTGAAATATTCTCATTTATGGATGGTTTTTCCATCTAAAATCAAATCAATATCCGCCCATAGGACCAATCTAAAACTACTTTTATTTGTCCATGGGGCACATTTGCGTATAGGAAACTCCCATTCGGTTTGAAGAATGTAGGGGTGACATTTCTGAGGGTAATGAACTATGCCTTCCATGACATCAAGCACATTGTTCAACCTTATCTTGACGATTTACCTACTCATTCACGAAAGTAGACTGATCACCCGTAACACTTGAGAGCAATATTTTTACGATGACACCACTACAAGATACGACTCAATCCACACAAATGTGTCTTTTGTGTTGGTTCTGATCAATTGCTTGGATTTTTATTGTCTAAAGATGGAACTCGACTTGATCCATTAAAGGTTCAGACAATTCTTGACTTGTCTCCACCTTCAAATCTTTTACAGTTACAGTGACTCCAAGGGAAGGCTAACTTTCTAAGGAGGTTCATTCCCAATTATGCTGAGATGGCTAAAGGCTTTACACGTCTTTTGAAAAAGGAAATACCCTTCCATTGGAATCAGGTTGTGCAAGATTCCTTTGATGCTCTTAAAGATACCTTGATTAGAGAATCATTAATGTATTCTCTAAATTATCAAAATGACTATTACTTGTATCTTGCTACTACATATACAACCATCAGCATGGTTTTAGACCAAGAGGAAAATGGGATTGAACATCTGATTTATTATTTGAGTTGCAATCTAAATGATACAGAAAGTAAGTACTCTTTTGTCGAGAAACTAGCTTTGGCATTTGTGCAAGATACTCAAAGATTTCGTCATTACATCCTGCTCTAGAAGACCACTATCATTTCAGATTACAACCCTATGACATAAATTTTATCATGTCAATTGCTGGGGGAAAATACTCAAAATGGATAGTCATTTTATAGGAGTTTGATCTAGAATTCATCAAGTCCAAATCAAATAAATCTCTCGTTTTCGCCGAGCTAGTTTGTGACCTTCCATCGAATTCCATTGTTTCAACATCTGAACCATTGATTTTGGATGAGTCTCTATTTCTCATATTGTCATCTGACCAGTGGTACAGAGATATACTGATCTATCTCAAGACCCAAACTTTTCGGCCTGATAATCTCGCTCACAACAACAACGTATTCGATACCAAGCCAAACATTATTTGATCATTGGCAACACTCTTTACCATCGCGGTATCGATATGATTTTACAAAGGTTCCTCACACATGAGGAAGCCAAGAAAGCATTGAGTGATTGCCATTTAGGTTCTTGTGGTGGACACTTATCTGGATATGCTAACACATAGATAATTCTCTATGTCGGTTACTTCTGGCCAACTATATTCAAAGACTGTATTATTGTCATCAGAAGTTGTCACACATGCTAGATTTATGACCGAAAAACTAGATTTCCACTTGCACCATTGCATCTGGTCGTTGTTGTTGGACCATTCACCAAATGGGGAATTGACTTCATGACATGTAACCCCACCTTAGCCAGGGGGAATCGGTATATTATAGTCGTTGTTGACTATTTTACCAAATGGACCGAAGCAATGCGACAATTAAACAATAATGGAAAAACAACTGCTCTTTTCTTTTTTAACCATGTGGTTGCCTGATTTGGTGTACCAAAATCCATAGTTACAGATCATGGGTCACATTTTCGCAACCACATCATGGTTGAGTTGACTTCTAAGTTAGGACTATCACATGATAGTTCTACCTCTTATTACCCGCAAACGAATGGACAAGTTGAAGCCATCAACAAAGTCCTGAAGTGGATGTTGCAAAGAATGATAGGGGTTCATAAACAAAAATGGAATTTAATATTGTACTATGCCTTATGGGCATATCGAACCTCAATGAGAAATGCAACTAGATTCACGCCCTTTCAGTTGGTGTATGGTTTGGAAGCAGTCTTACCGATACAATGTGAAATTTCATCTCTCAAACTCGCAATTGACTTGTTACCCGACACTTCTAACGAAGAAGCGCATTTCTTGGAACTAATCCATCTGGATGAAACCCATCGTGATGTCCCAATGGCTAACAAAGAGCATAAGAAATGAATCAAGGCGCAATATGATATAAATTTCAAGCCTCGTATCTTCTAAGAAGGAGACCTGGTCTTGCTTTATGATTAGGAAGCTCATAAACTTGAAGCAGGAAAATTTGAACCAATGTGGATGGATCCTTATATTTTCAAGCGTGTTTTTGAAAAAGGTGCCTACGAGTTAGTAGATTATCATGGGATTCCATTGTCGCGACCCCGAAATGGGTTGTCCCTAAAACATTATTATGCTTGATTAAGTGTTGTAAAACTCACTGTATATACGCTTTCATTGCATGTGTGTGTGTCAACGTGTTTCTTTTAGAGTTTTTTACTTGGTTAGTAATCTGCTTTGCATTTGTTGCAGATTTCAGAGTCTTCAGAACCATTTGTTGGTTACGCCAATGGTGCTAGTTGTAGTACCTAGAACCTATCTTTTACAGTATGGGCCATTTTTGCTCAAAGTGGTGAGTTAGTGAGTTTTCAAGGGATTTGTATCGGTCAATCGTTGAACAACATCGTTGAGTATAGTGTGTTGATCGAACTTCTCTCTGATGCCATTTCACTTGGCATTCATCGAACCATTGTTAGGCTGGACTCACAACCTGTTGTACTACAACTAATAAACATTTATACTATATGAAATCCAACAATTCTTCGCATGTTCCTCAGAGTTTGTATTTTGGAAAGATATTTTGAATACATTTAATATCAACATATTTCCAGAAACGTTAACACATTAACTAATTCTCTAGTGAATTATGTGTTAAATAGATATTTGTGACACATTTAAAAGTAATATTTCCAATTCACATCATCAGTTGAATAGGATTGTACATAACCATAAAAAACTCTTAAAGTAAAATAGATAGGTGTTTTAAAAGTTTTTACAAAACTTGTGTCCAAGACACGTTTGGTCATCTGACCCAAAAACTCAAAATGCATGCAAAAAGCATCCTAAGTAGATCTAGTGTTGCTCATGATAAAAGGTCACAACCTGTGACATCATACGCAAAATCCTTGCCCAACAGCTAGGAACACCAATAGTGTGGCACTGCATCCTCATAGGTAACTCCTCAATACAAACATCCAGAATACCAAGGGTTAATCCCTCTATGTGATCCTACAACTCTGCCAAGGTTTCGGCCAAATCAAATTCTTGGAGAACTGCTCTCCCATTGTTTCTTTGTGCTAGCCCACCTGCACCCTATTGGTGCCCCACGGTTCGAACAATACCCACATATGCATGCATGAGAATGATTTTAGTTTAGTCTTGGAAACATTAAAAACACACAGAAAACATGTATAAACTTGAAAAAACAAAAAACACTTTGGTCAAACAAATTACTTATAAGACCCCATTGTGCTCCAATTGGTAGAATCAAATCTAGATCTCCATAAAAATCCATCCCTGAGTATGGATTCTCCTCGATGATGAGATGTTGTTGATCGAGCCAATTGAAGAATGCAGTGGAAAAAATGATTGTTGACTAACCCACATGTCGAGCCATCAATTCAACCCACCTCCCCATATGTGGATCTCTAGGACCAGCTACACCTAGTGATACATGTTGTGGTTGCATCAATGGGATTCTCTCTAAGGTAAAAGCGATTAAGATCGAACCATAACAGAAATTCTTCATCTTACCACTTTTTACCTCAGTCAGTTGTTCTTTCAATGAAGAAAGAACGACCTCGCACCAGTTGAATACCTTTGGCTCTAGACACTCAAGTTCATACTGCATATATGATTTGTTCGCCAAATGTAGTGTCACACTGCTAGCCAATTTTGCGATTGTGAAAAGGATCGTTCTCAAATGAAAATCACCTACATCCCTGATGTTTATTTTCCCATCCTTGCTAGGCTCAGTACCTAGCTGACAAAACTGTCGAATGTAATCTCTCACCAATTCACCTCCACAGACAAATCCAGAAAGTGAGATGGGGGCACCTCACCTCAACAGTCCGGTAAGAAAGTAAATATCATCAATGGTAATAGGGACCATATTTTCCCTTATGTGAAATGTCTGATATATTGGATCCCATGCATGAACAAGGAACTGCAATAGTTCTATTTTTTGCCTCATTCTGGACAACTTGAAGTATTTGAGTAACCCACAGTTCTTTACGTCCTCAACTGTACTCACATTATTTAGGGCAACCATATCTTGTTCTTCATGCTCTCTTTCTCACCATGTAATTAACATTCTAATTCGATGAAAGCCTGAAACACAATCATAAGCTTAGTTAGGATCCTTTCCATGCAAAAACCAGGTCAAATTTTGGAGCAAACAACTAAAACAAATTGGAGAAACTCACCCAGCGTAGTCCAGGCATAAAGATAATGCGCTGCAGAGTAGGTAGCCTTCTATCTGGGTGCTCTTCAGTCCAATTTTTGATGTGAAAGCCTGCGTTGATCCCAGGGCAAAAAAATGAAACCCCATAGGCCCCAAAAAACCCTAAAACTTGCATGAAATGACAAAAGAATTACTTGAAAATAAAGAGGAGGGATAGATCTCCTACCTAGCCTAGATGGCACGAGAAATGGTCCACAGAATCTCTTGCAATCAGCTAATGAAGTTTGCGGTAAAAAACTAGCCCAGAGCACAAAACTAAATGGTTAGTTCCAAATGGTAAAAACTTTTTTTTATGTTTATTTTATGTTCATTAATCGAGTAAACATTAGTATTTTCCTATTTTTGCCTATTAAAAAGGTATTTTTAATCCATTTGGTGGTGTTTTGAGTAGGTTTTATAGCTGACTTATAGAATTCGACGTGCTTAATTGTAAATTGTACCTTTGACCACAGAGCATACTTTTATCTCTTGTTCGATCTCTGTTAAAAACAAAAAAGGAACCCCCTTGGAGTCCTCTTTAAGCTCTTTTCAGACTCTCTAAACATGAAAATATTGTCGAGTGCTTGTCCTTTTCAACTCATTAACGGATTGGAAACGACATGTCTCTCGTATTTTTTACGCTTTTTCAGGCTTGAGAGATTAAGTTATGAAAAAGAACTTGTGGAGTTTTCCTTGTGTCCCTCTTCAAACTCTCTAAACATGAAAAGGACCCAGTTATCTTTGTCATTAAACTCATTAAAACATCAAATAGCGACAAACTTGTCGATCTAGACAAGACCGAGTTTCACCTTCACTAGACTCATTAAAACATCAAATAGCGATGGATTCACCCGAAGGGCAGAATTATACCACAAACATATGTTATCCTCATTAATCTTGATAAAAATAAATATGTAGTGGTCAACAATGATTGGGGAAAATGGGAAAAAGGGAAAAACCACTTTATGGTAGCAAGTCGCTCTTGAACATGACACTTTCACTCCATCACCGGGACTATTTAGGTTGGGTTATTAGCTTGATGGTTATCATATCATAGGCCTATCATACCATCCATCACTTTGTTTTGGGTCAATGCTATCAATTCATTTTAGTGTCTCCGACATGTTCAAGAGAAGTCATCCTGTCAAAATTCATCCTTTGCAATACCATAAACCTTCATTTTCATGATCGACATTCCTGAACCTTGTGTCATCGGTCAAATTTTGTCTCCAAAATCATTATACCCATTTCGTGTCATTGATGTGGGATATATCAAGGCCCTCCTATGATGATTCGCTTCTTGTCGACATCATCTCATTATCCAAGAAGTTGACTTAGAAACACTCTTCCAGTACCTTGAGGCTTGCATACATCAATGGCAGGTTTCTCGCTTCCAGCGATAGGTTGACATCAATGGCCTTCAACTGAAAGACTTTGTATGGTGTTCGACATCAAATCATCCATTCACACCATGCAGAATGTACTGCAGTACCTTGAGGATCATTATCATTATCGTTGATTTCTCTCACGTCTGTTAACAACTTACATCATTGGCTGGTAATCAAACGGTGTCTTCCCATGTTCGACTTTAGATCACATATTCACATGGTTAGACTCATACTTAAGTGAACGATTGAATGAGATAGAAGACCCCAGATCTAGTTTCATCCATCCAGGCTGTGATTTCAGAAGTACTAAATCATATGTACAATGGCTTTACATTGATGGTCATTCTGATCATGGGTCTATATCTATAGACCACTATTTATGTACATGTAATGAAAGTTTATAAGCTGAGCATGGGTATGCCTCCCCTCAGTGATTCATGTAAAAATAAAAATATCATGATATATGTATTGTAATTGATGCAAGTCACCTTCCACTTCAAAACCTCCTCATCACATCATAAAGCATTTTCTTCGACATTGGCATTTTTCTGACTTCATGCTTTAGGGGGCAGTAGTTACAAATCCATTTGGGCACATCACTCCCATCATCCAGATCAGTGTTTTAGGGCTCATCAAACCCTAGTTTTGGTTGCTACATGCCCTAAACAAGTCACCGTTTTGAATGCCTCCTTCCCAGACAGTTTCATGACATAAAGACATCCTGAAATGACCTATAGAGGGACCAGCGCAGGTAGGCCCATGTAAGGGTGCGCTGCAGAGAACTTAGGCTTCCTTTCACCTGCGTTGGGTGAGTTTAAGTGAAATTCACATAGGGTTTGGGGAATTATTTATATTTTTGAGTCATCTAGAAGGTTCCCTCACTTATCAACTATTATGAGCTCGAAAATGGATGATGAATGAGTTAAGATGCATCCTATCCTCTCATCCCTTCCTCCATGGAGCTAATTCTAAGTATGGAAGGCCATTCAATACCACCATTTATGACAAAACCTCCTTCATCTCCCTATAAATTGACCACTCATCTAAGTGATCAGGGGCTGCACTATGTTGAATTGTAAGGAGATAATGTTGCTATGAGAATTGGCTTTGAAGCAAGTATTGTAATGCTACAAGTTTGTCATGCTTTTGATGTAATGTGGATGGGATCCAAGCTGGAGGAATGGCTTTGAATCAGACACAATGATTGTAATTCCTTCTTCTATTCAATAAAGTATTTGAACCTTTCTCCCATGTTTGTATTGTCTTATGATGCTTATATGTGTGAAATGTATCTGATTCCATTCACTTATATTCAATAGATCTTTTGTTTTGATCAGTTCTTTGTCTTCTGTTTGTGTTTACAAGTACTTCTCAAGCGTGTTAAGTATGGGAAGGAGTGACATGATTGATACAAAGGAGAAAAGAGGAAATCAGAACTACAAGTAGGTCTTCTCATCTTATTTTTCTTATCTATTGCTTATAGGAAAAGACTAAAATGCTTTAAATTGTTGTTCTAGATATGGCTACTTATCTAGGGAATTAGTATTTATCTGTAGATACCAAATTCTCCAAAACACAAGCCCATAATAAAAAGGAACCAAACCTTAAAAAAAAATGGGCACCACCATCAACAAGGGGAGTCAACTTGAGAGGGTGGAAGAAAAAAAATGATTGGCTAGGGCCTAACACTAGCCACATAGTGGAGAGACACCATAGATCTATGTGCATTTTCCTAGGGAATTGTTGGAAGCTTACATGTCAGATGACATGGTGATTATTGAAAATGATATCCTATATTCATTGATGATGAAAGGTGTAGCATTGCAGGCACCGATAAACCAATATGAGATATCCTATGTCATGTAGACCTGTTGCATCATAAGCACTAGTAGACCAATATGAGAAACCCTATATCATTTCCTTCGGATGGGTGCCCATTTATTAAAATTGCAAAATTGATAGATTTAATGTAGCCTAAAATCTAATTGATCACTTGTGGGATCATTCCCAAACTAAGTGTAACAACCCTGGTGCAAATTCCATGTAATAAAAGTTAAAATAATAACCATGATTGATGGGACACTTATTCCAAGTTGAATGTTGGGAAAGACATCTTAGGGGGTGTTAATTTGGTTATTTATGGCTAATAAATTTGGCAAAGGAAATGGGTAAGGCTTTGGAAAGGCAAAATGGCATTTTTGGCACATTTATTTATGAAAATAATTGAAATTAGGAGAAAAGGGAGGTGAAAGGTCACAAGTTGCATGTGAGGAGGAAAATGAAGGAAAATATTGGAAATGAAGAAAATAGAGGCCTCGTTCATAAAAAGGCTTATAAGGATTAGTTGGTAACCTTTTGTTAGTTGAGTTTTGGAGCTCTCCCATTGTTATCTCTCTCTCTTTCACTCTTGGACACTTAGAGCTTTTTTGGAGCACTTTGGCATTGGAGCAAGGAAGGAAAATAAGGCAAGAGGAAGCAAAGATCAAGCAGGGAAAGGCAGGATCAAGCAGCTACAACAAGCTTCATTGTAGGTATCAACTTGCATGTGTGTTTTCCTTGCTAGATTTGGAATGCATGGGATTGCATGTGCTTCTTTTCTATCATGGCATGGGTTTTTGCCAGGTGTGACAATGTTCTTCAACCTAGCCTCGTCATTTCCTCATAGCCTTGATAAGATGGGTTCTCATATTAGATTAATGTCGAATGCCTAGATGGATTTGAAGTTGAGTGGGGTGGATATTCGAAATGACAAACACATGGCCTAGTGGTCCCTAAATTAGATTATGGATCAACGTAAAGCCGCTGGCCTAGTAACTCTTGAACCAAACTATGAGTTACGGTAAAGCTAGGATCATGTGCCTTAGTGGGCCTAAGAATCCTTGCCAACGAATGGTGAGATATACAGTAAAGCCAAGAGGTGTATCTCTCTTTGTTGGGCCTAGTAGTCATGTGATGGGATGTATGGCAAACATTGGAGAGTGTGTCTCGGTGTAGGGCCTAGTGATCCCTAGATCGGACTATGGATTAGAATTAAAAGCCTGAGAGATTACGAGACACTCAAATTCTCACAGTGTAGGTGGAGAAATCTGGTAGCATCCATGCTTATTTGGTGTTTTTGGTGTGTTTTATGAGTCCCACATTCATTCTTGGAATATGGCATGGGGGTGAATGGCCGAAGACATATTTGGCTCAGCCATTCTATGGTCTGGTGGAACTTGGTAGTCCCATCTCCAGTTGTTTTATTGCATTCATTAATGATAAATTCACTCCCTTGATTTTAATGTGTAAATGTACTGATATATATGTGGATTTTATGACAGATATGTTTATGATATTTTTATCCCTATTATGTTAGTTATATGTATGTTTTTTTACAGTAGCTATGTATGGCTCTCATCATGTTTTTACCTGTAAATGAATGGATAATGTATCTATGGCCTAATAGATGATAATGCAGCAAATGACATGAGGGAACAATGGTTCATAGCGATTCTCAGATAAGTATGAGATCCCTATACTTAATTCTATTCTTTACACCTATAGGTTACATGTTGATATGTTTGATGAAATGCCTGGCATGGCTAGTAGGGGTCTAATTAAGGCCTTGTTCAAATTATTTATTTTGCATCATTGTTTCCCTGTTCTTTTATTGTTTCAGAGTTATTATTCCATTATGGGTAACAACCTAGGCTCTGGGCCTGAAAAAGTGGCTCAAATCTCAAGGTCGTTGGCATATCACTAACAAATTTAGTCTCTAGTCATTGGCATAGTACTAACAAATTTAGTCTCTAGTCATTGGCAAGCAATCCTGTGAGAGCGACTTTGGCTTTATGTACGCTCTCTTGCCTATAGCATGGGAGCGACTGAGGCCTAAGATGTCCAGAACATCAGTGGGACCCAGGGACAAGATGTCTAAGTGGCTAACATGTCTCCTGAGGTTTTTGTTGCTGATGTGGATAGGTTGGTTGATGTGTTCTGTCGATTCCACTTCCTTAAGGTCACATAGGAGGTTGAATACAGTCATAGTAGCCTCTCGTCGCATGTTTACCCCTGTTGGCTAGTTACTTGGGTAGATGCGTGAGGAGGGTGTTACACTAACAAGACATAACCTTAGAAAGGACCAATTGACCTAATCATAAGACTTAGAAATATTAGTTTTCATGGCAAAGGTTGTGATATTCTAGGTCTTTATAGAGTACTTGTTTCTTGAACTAGGGTGAATCTGGAGATCCTACAAAAAACCAAATCATTCTTTAAAAATGATTGAACTAAGAATTGGTTTCAATATTCTAGCAATAAATTTTGAAACCACCTTGTAGGTCACATTGCAACAATATATTGGTATGTAATCATCAAAAGAGTTTAACTCTTTCTTTTTAGGAATCAAGCAGATAAAGGTTGAGTTTAAGGAACCCAACATACACCCTTTCTCCTGTGATTCCTTTATCACTTTTACCATATCATATTTTAAAAGATCGAAAAAACCAAGGTAAAATTTTAATGTGAATCCATTTAGCCCTGGGCTTTTGTTATTTTACATACTAGAAAAGTCTTATCGAAGCTCTCCCTCCACGACCTCTGCTTCCAAAACCTTGTTCATCCCATTCATAATAACTTGAGGGAAAGAATTCAAAATTCCTAAAATCTCCAAAAGTGTACAACCTCATGATTTAGAGAAAGGTTACCAAAGTGCCTGATCCCTGCCCCCCATTAGAGAAATTTTGAGGTCTAAATTAGGCCTACTAAGAACATTATAAAATAATAGTCAAAATAATAAAATAACATAGCTTACACCATTAAATTTTAGAAGGAAAAAAAGAAAAAATTGCATTTTCAACTTGTAATTTTGACTTATCTTCCTATGATTTTACTCAAATTTCAAGTGAAAGCACTCATTTTATGCATAATTTAATTCTTCATCCAAGGAGTACCCAAGTTGCATACTTTTGATGGATCCTGCTCCATGAAAAATGAAAAATACTTGATTTCAATCACGTTTTTCATGTATTTCTCATTTTTCATGTAGCAGTGTCCATCAAAAGTATGCAATATGGGTAATCCTTGGATGACAAATTAAATTATGCCTCCAACGAGTGCTCTTGCTTGAAATTTGAGTAAACCTATAGGGAGATAAGTTGAAAAAGTAGTTGTATTATTTTATTATTTTTTATTCTTTTTACTTTTTTACTCCAAAAATGGTGAATCATCCCCCATGGTTGACATCATCATCTTGAATCCTATTGGTTCTTGAAAAGTTGATTTTGGACGTATATTTTTGTTTTGAGGCCCATTTTAGACCTAAAAATTTCTCTAATGTGCCTTTTCATTAAAAGAAGAAACCATGTCTCCATAATGTTTTTTTTACCTCCCAAATGGTGTTTGTGTGATTCCTAAAATTGGTGAAGTTATGAAAGAACTTTGCATTATTATCACCTTCAGCAATCCATATGGTGCAAACTTTTTGACACCATAAATTCTTCTTTCTAAGCTAAAAGTTCACACTTTTTAACTTTGAATGACATAAGAGTGTCTAAGTATTCTGTAGAAGAAAGGCCAAAGGTATTTCAAATATAAATTTCACCAAATTTTTCTTCAGTTTCCAAAAGAGTGGATTCTTGTTTCTTTATGAAGGATTAACTCCATTCCTTGATTTTATTCTTAAGTTTCTTTAAATTGTTAGAAAATCATTGCGTAAAGGAAATATTTTCATCGGGTTCCACATGTGACCAATTGGATTGAACCAACTTAACAAAATCCTCTTCTTTGAGCCAAGAATTATTAAACTGAAAAGGAGTTGGAGGTAATTTCTCCTGAGGTTCAATTTGAAGCAGAAACTAATAGTGATAAGAAAGTCCTCCAAAATCCACCCAAAATTTTAAGATGAGGTTGGATGAACATGTAGATTCTCATATATTGAAGCAATCAAGTCTTTTTGAGACTGTGTCGTCTGAAGATCAATAATTTCACCATGTGGGGAAAATTTTGATGAGGTTTCTATCAACCAGATTTAGAGACACAAATATATGAATGAAGAAGGATCCCAAGGGATCCATATGAGGATTATGAACCAAAATTTGCTAAGGGAGGTAATAAAGTTGAGATCCACCCCAATGATAGTATGTCTAACCTTAAGGAAATTTTAGCCCACCACCTTTTTGCAAAAAGATTTACATTCAGAATATGGGCCATAAAAATTAACACAACTCCATATTATAGTGAGATCTTGATCTCCAAATCAACCTAGATAGAGTTATTTTTAGCAAAAGGTGACTATGTGTGAAGACGAGGGCTCTAGGCAATGATTAAACCATTAGAAGCCTACAACATCTAAGGAACATAAATAACACACCTTAAGCCATGGTTCCATAATGGAACATGTTTTTTCTCATTTTGTCATGGTCCCTTGAAACATAATTACATCTATATTTTGAAGAGAAAGGAGCCTCTTGAGGGCACTTTTCCTTGGGGGTGACCTAACCCCCCTCAAATTCAATGAAATAAAGATAATTTATTCACCCTATATTGGGATTTATTTGCTTTAAGCATCAAAATTATGGTGTTTCGTTTCTCTAATAAAATATCTTATTTGGCTCATTGTTGTGCTTTCAATGTGTGAGACTTTTTTCCAACTTTCCCCACTTTTGGCCCATCTTGATCCAAACCACCTTGATAGGAAGAATCCTCCTTCAAATGGCAATGGAACCCATAATTTATACTCCCACCATCTCCATAGGAAGAAATCCTAGGATTTGAATAGCAATCACATCCTTCCCCAGGGTATGAGAAGAGGAAGACCTCTTAGAGGAGGAAGTCAGATAAGGAGAAAAGATATTAGGATTAGGAAGAGGCACCCCAGTCGAGAAAGTGGAAGTAGGGGGAGGCCTAGAGGCATTAGATGAGGGAAGAGGAACCTCCAATGCATCTGAGGTAGGCACAACCATATAGGATAATTTAATAGCCTCTACATATGAGGCATTATTAACTAGAGGGGGCATAGTAGTTTTTGTTCTCACACCCAAAGTCATACAAGAGGAGACTTGTCGAACCCCTCAACTGAAACAGGGTCTAAAGCTTCATTCTTTATGCCCTAAGAAGATTGAGGCTGAGCTACCTCCTTTTTTACCCATACCTTTCATGAAGGCTTCTAGATAGAGGTGTTTTAAGCACAATTGGTTGGTATATGATCAACTCCAAGACACACAAAACACCTAAAAGGGGCGTTATGGTAGTCCATTTTTATTTTCCACTTTATTCCTTGAAATCCTAGCTCAATTTCTTCAAATAAGGCATCATGTGAATCAAATTCTATGTTGATCCAGATGCACCCCTTTCCATTATTCGAAAAATAGTCAGCTTCTACCCTGACAAAATTACCAAGCTTATTTCCTATAGCTTCAAAAATACCCCTGGAACAAACGACTAAATGAAGTCGGGGAAAGAACACCCAAATTTTCTGGTATTTCATGGGAATTCACACAGGTTTGAAGTCCGCTGACCATATTTGGATATGAAGAGAAGATTTCCCCTAAAACCACTCATTCTCTAAGATATATTCCACTTCACTACTTGACCGCAATAGAACACAAAACCAATCTTTGGATAAAGTATGGAAGGGAAGAACAAATTCGATCACTGAGGTCCAATGTTCCTCTTAGGGTCCTATAATTTATAGGATCTCAAGGTGATTGAGTATTTTATCTCAGAAATATCATATTGTAAATAATTGTCCATCTTCAAATGATTTCCAAATAAAAGAAAATTAGAATAAAAATGAAAAGAGGGTATAAATAGAAAAAAGAGGAAAACAAAAAGTATTGAAAAATAATGAAAGATAGAACCCCATCAAAAGAAAGAAAAACAAAAAAGAAAATAATACTGAAAGTGTTGCAAATCTAAATGCCACTATTGGTAGATAGTTTACTAAAGGTTGTGTACAGCTTTTTTAAAATGCCACAATGACTAATTATTTGTTTAATCATACAATATAATCGTGGTTAAACAAGTTTAAATTTATGTAAATTAGACTAGAGAATAAAGATTTGCCAATTAGTTTAATATTGGTAAATCAGTAGTTAGATAAAAAAATGACATTGATTCAACTATTTAATCTGAATCAATGGGAGAAATAAGTGATAGGATTTAGGCAATTTATTCATTTTTCATAAAAGAAAATAATATGGGTTTGCTAGTCTAAATGCACCCCCTTTAGAAAAATAAAAATGTTAGCTTAGTTAAAGGATAGGTAGAAATATTTGATTTCATAAATATTTGATGTGCCTTTTACCCAAGTCTCAATGACATTGTAAAAAGAAAAATGCATGATGGGATAAAGTATTTTTGACATGTTTTATATCACAAATATTGTCCTAAGTTTCAAAAGTAATGTCAAGATGCATATGGACAAAAGGTGTTTTGTCATTTATGGTTAAAGTGGGCCGCACTCAAAGCTTTGAAATTCATCAATATCCATGATGGATGGCCCTTACCTTCCCCCCCCCGCACCTCCATCCTCCCTTTACTACTGAGGGGGTTTGAAAAGGCGTTATTCTCCACCAGGCCCCATCCTTACGTGTCGTCTTCCCCTCATTTCTCACCCCCTAGCCAACACCGCTTACCACCTCCTACCCCCTTTGAAAATCATATTCACATCATCTGCTTTACCATTTCCCTACCCTGACAACTCTGCCACTCATGTTGCGTCGTGTTTCATAGTCTTTACCTAATTGAATGTGTTCCCTGTAGAATTATCGTTGTTCATTCAATTTTCCCTCTCCGGAAACCGTTCAACCTTTAACGATCCCATGCAAGCCTCCAACTGAACTTACCATCCTTCCTTAAAAATCCTGAACCGTCTTCATCGCCCTTTTCACTTGTTTATTTTATGTAATTCACAGTTTTCTACAAAGAGACCAGTTGAAAAACATTTGCTAAAATAGATCGGAATTGCCAGCGCTCTGCCACCTTTCCCCTTATTGATCATAACCTCAAATTGTTCCCGGTAAGCTTTCCCTTCAATCATTGTTATCATTCACTGATCTAAATATGGCTCCAAAGAGCAAAAGCTAAGAGAACCCTGTTAATCCATTAATCCCTCCATCCATAGACTTAGATCATATTCCATTAGTTGATATGGATTATAGGATCAATGAGACACAGTGCAACTGTAAATTTTTGGAAGTCTACTATCGGCTAGAAGACAAACATGCTCACAAAAAATATGAAATTGGACTTTGGGAGTCCAATATTCCTCATTATATTTTCCCTCTGACCTTCCATGCCCCTGAATTCACCAGGAAATGCAAAGCCTATTATATTCCTAGCCAAAAATCCATTATGACGTTGTCTGGTGAGATTATTTTTACAATTACTAGCCAATCCATAAGCCAGATGATGCTAGCTCCCCCTTGTGGAAAACAATGCCCCATTTTCCTTAGAATCCCTCACCCAACTCTATTAGAAGCTTGATTTTGCTACCAGGGCCAAGATTTTTGAGATTTTTCTACCAGAAAATGCCCAATTACCAAAGAAGAATCCTCCATACCCTTCCTCAATCTTCTCTGATCAAGTTAAATAGATTATATCCATAATTTCATACATTTTGGGTTATTGTTCTGATCAATGGGTAGATGAACCCATTCTAGGCTTCATTTCCATCTTTTCCACAGATAGAAAACCATTTGTTTTGTTTAATTTTAGTCAATTCTTGGCTGATAACATTCATGAGTAGTTTCTTAAATTTTCAACAGAACAAGTGTTTAATTACACTTATATTTTAGTTTATATGTTTCTATATTATCAAGCAGACAGGTTTAGTTTCGCCATGCAGAAACTAGATGACTAGGGAAACCATGAGACTGTGATATTTTGGACTTCATTAGTCATGAAAGAGCAGGAAGAATTCTCATACAAACAATATATTGAAGAGTTTTTTCACCCAGCTATGAATTTTTTAAACAGCTCAGTACAGCCCAAAACCAGTGAAGACATCAAAAGGATTATGCATTTGACACATCAGGCTAGGACTGGAGATTGGTATTTATACCAAAACTATACAGGAATGAGGGTTTATGAATGCGAGTTAGCACCATACAAACTCCCAAAATACCTCCCCATGAGGATTTTTGCCCTTGAATATATCAGAAAAAAGCTAAATTCAGATGATGTTCACTTTTTGTGTCCAAGAAGAAGTCCCAGTTTCAAATAAAGACACAAGTGGGCCTTTTCATATGCAATACTAGGTCAGTCGAAGAAGAAGTAGATAAGATCCTTAAAGAGATGAAATTCAGCCTAAGTTTCACATAGTCTTATGACCCTTGGGGTATTATTTCTAAGTTGAGAGTATAAAACAAAACTACTCCATATATCCATACCTCAAGGCATGAGATAGAGAAATATGTGAAAGAGTTAGAATGTGTAGATAATACATTGCATGAAGCTAAAGAACAACTGTTTTCTACTCCAAATTTACAGGCTCTGACTCCTCAAGAGAAAACAAGTAAAAGACAGAGAGAGGAAGGATCATCATCAACAATAGGTAGTGAGGCCAAGGAGTTTAGGAACAGTTACAGGAAAAGATCAAATATGACTCCTAGAACATATGCAGAAAAGGAGACAGAAGGTCATGCTTCCAACATCATATGAGAATCACCACCTTCAAGTAGTAAGTTTTTTACAACTCCTATTGGACCTTCAATATCACATGGTCAAAAAGAAACAGAGCTATCTTCCCACGATGTCCATGGATAAAAGGAAAAGAGTGTTTTTGATAGGTACCGAGAGATCAAACTTAAGAATGAAATTTTTAAGAACAACACCTATAATTAGATTTTGGAAGCAGCTCATAGAGCACATTATTGTCATTTTTTGACACAGAGCAGGGAAAGACATAGATGGCCTTCCTTGAGGCCAAAATTCCACATCCAAAGACACCAACAGATTATAAGAGCACATCATTAGAATTCAACACCAAATATATCCATCCCATTGATCAAATAGAGATTCATAAATAGACTAGTGAGATTTTTTCCTCTACTTTAACTAATACTGCCATGTCATTGTCTAAGTTGCAGGTTTCATATGCAAACATTCAGCCTGAGTTGAAAATGGAAAAGGTATCTTCTTTAGCAAAAGACAATAGGATCAAATATTTGGAAGATTTGGTAGTCAAGATAGGATATGATCCTAAAGATATAAATTATGTAGAGGAGATCGTCAAGAAGAAAAATCTAGACATTGAAGCATTGAGAAATCAGTTGAAACTACCAGCCACAGAGTATCCCTTAACTAAATATATTGAAGAAAATGAGACATAGAAAGATGACATGATGAACCTAATCATAGAGCATAATATTTAGATCAGACAGATGGAGGCAGAAATGGAGAAAATGATCAAAGAGAAAGAACAGATTCAAAGGATGGCCATAGTCCCCCTAGATGTTATACCCATCACTCAGATCCCAACTATAGGAACAGAAACTGAAACAACTTCTTCGACTCAAACTACAAGTGTTGAGCAAGTTACAAAGACAATGGAAAATATGTCAATCCAGCCAGAAGAAATTAAGGCATTATAGGGGCAACTCAAAGCTCTAGAAGAACATAAGGCCAAAACTGAAGCTTCTCGTCTACTTGAAATGAAAAATTCAAAAAGGCTGCTAGAGAGATTACAGAAGGTGGAGAAGGATACATCAATTGGTCAAACCTTGGCCCAAGCAAACGAATCCATTTGGATGGGTATTATGGATTCCATGAATGAGATTTGGCCATGTATCCAAATTATTTTTTAATGGAGAAAACTGATACAAAAGGCAACTGAAACCATTGTTCAAGTAAGGGAAAAGTTGGGAGACATGCCTACAGAAGCCTCCAATATCATCAAATTCCTTGATTCAAAGATTAAATATGAACTTGAAGAACTAGGAATTAGTGACAGGACTACCACCATCTTGGAAGTCAAGAAAGTTTTGACTAAAATAAATCTCATTGATCAATTGGAGGAAAGGTGTGAAACACTAGAGCTAGGAGTGAATAGCTTTTTAATAGGATTGAAGATTTAATTCATAAAGGATTGCACAACATATATGTCATTAATGATAAACTAATTACTCAAGAAGATTATATTTTAAATATGAAGGAAGTGGCAAAAAGCAGTATTGAATTCAGTGTTATAAAAGGCAGCATGATAGCCAGAGCATTCTTAGAGACATTGGGAAACGATTTCTTCATCCAAAATGAGGTAAAACATGTTTTCACAGTAAAACCAACATTTGTAAAGTATACTGAGGTTGATGAAATTTACCGAAGGTAATTAAATTAACCATTCTAGATGAAAAAAGGTGGGAGGAACTATGTGATGTATTGGATTAAAGTAACTCAGATGCAGTAAGAACTAACAACCAACACTTCAGTCAGCACATCAGCCATCACAACAGCCAGTGCAACATAGTTATAGGCTGATTCAGCAACTGAATCCACCAAAACAAAGCCACCTCTTCATGCAGTTGTCCACCTTGCCTATCATTCTATAAAATATCGATTTTATTATTTAGGAGAATGCTAATAATACATTGTTAGTTGAGACAACGATTTTGTAATTATTTTTATAAATACTTCATTGTTTTAAGTATTAAGGGTTGATTGTTGAATATAATTTCCTCCGCGAATTGTAATTTTCTAGTTGCTGGAAGCATCAATAATATAAGGACATTCTTCATAGGATTCATGTGTTGTACGAAATGGTGATGTTTTTCTTTAGTTTATTTGTTTAATAATTGTCTCCTCTCTCTATCATTTCTGAAAAGCTTAATTACATAATAGAAATTGTGATGAATAGGATATGTTATACAGAACACCCTATTCTAGCTATTAGTAATTTTTATGTTTTCTGCTGAGGTCAAATTAAGGAATCCTTCATTGCTCCTTAGTTTCTACTGAACCTTTCATTTGTTATGTTTCATAATCCATTTAAAATTCTGAAAGATCCAACTAGTGCAACCTAGCTTGCCCTATGAAACTCCTTCAAAGTTTGATCTAGATCTAGTTAATCTTTAGACTCCATAGCCTAATTGAATTATAACAATTTAATCAACCAAGCAATCCAATAAAAAACAGTCAGTACAGTAATAACTAGCCTAAAATTTACACCAAACATAGCTAAATTTTACAGAGAGATCCCTCTCTAGAGATGGCAGGGCTAGATCCCATCTTCCAAAGTGGTTTTGATGTTTTCCTATGTGTTTACTCCCTCAACCTCAAAAATATAGAACGACAACATAGTAGCAACCATACTGGGGAATGAATACTTTTTAAATTGAAAAATAATTATTCCTTGGTAGTCAATCAATATTTCAAAAAATAAAAAATCCTATATCACTATGAAATACATGATCTAAGGTTGGAATCTTGTATATATTTGAGTGTGTTATTCATTTTGATTTTATTAGTTGCGTGATGATTTTTCAATAGATCTGGCTCCTAAAATAATTTTCACTAGAGCTCACCCAGATCCCAACCTTACTGAATTTTTAGATAATCCATAGAAATTAGTGAGAAACAAAATTCATACAGAGAGTCGAGGTAGCAATAGTCCTTTGTCTAGGTTCAACTCTCTTTCTCAGAGAAGTCCTTTGTCTAGGTTTAATTTTCTTCCTGAGAAGTTTGAAACTATTCAAGGCATAGAGTTTGATTTGCCTTTCCAACATAGTTTGTTTAGGACAAAATTTTAGAGCTTTGTAGATAAGGCTATCATTGATGAAGCTTTATTGTGACCATATATACCCCAAACTCAACATCCTGAATTAGATCTTGATCTAGAATATCTACAACAATTTGATAAATTACATGGTCTAGTCTCAGTTTTGGACCAATCCATTAAATAAGCTTATATTCAACAAATTATTGAATTTTCAGCTTTAACAGTTGCAGTAGCTTCTTTTTCCACCTAGTTTTCCTAGTCTGTTAATATAAAACCACATAGTCCTACTCATTCTATAGCCTCTACCTTTTCACCTGTAATAACTTAGACTGTTGTTCCTACTATCCCTGTAGTTATCACAACTACACCTTCCACAAGTCCATCTTCCAGTCAATCTCTCAGACTAGCTATGGAAGCTAGGTATACACCTTTGGTGTTACTAGGCTAGCTAAATGTTATGCCTGCATAATATCAATCTAAAATTCTAACGTTTGATAACATTGCTTCTCATACTGCTCAGCAACACAAAGATAGAATGAATTATGTTTTTAACCTTTAGGAAGTATTTTAAGTTGATGTAAACATGAGATTGTTTACTCAAAGTCTAGGAGGTGATGTCAAGAAATGGTTTAGGAGTTTACCTGCAGGAAGTATAGGAAAGCTTGATTTGTTCCATCAAACTTTCTTAGCTAGATGGGAAATCAAGAAAAATCCACTTCAACTCTTGAATGAATATAAAAGACTTAAAAGAAAACCCAATGAAACTGTGGAAGAATATTGTAAATAGTTGAACACTGTGTTGTACTATAGAAACAAACCCCCCCCCCATTAATAAATAACAATAGCTAAGGTTAGAGTTATAAATGGGGACCTTTAAATTTTTAGGCTTAGGATAATAATAACTAACTCTAAGAAAATACCTAGAAAAACCTTGCAAAACAAACTAAGGATGAAATCCACATCGCAAATCACACTTTTCCGTATGACTATCTTAAAACACCTTTAAACAATTGCGATCTGCGATTAGGTCTCCCACTGTGATAACCTGATAACAACACCTTGTCATTTCATAATTATTTCACACTTCCCATAGTTTTCAAGAAAATTAAACCTCCCATTAGAATGGTTGTTAGCAATTTGCGAAATGCGATATTGTGATATCTGCAATTGCATTTCGCTTAATGCATCTAATAGCGCTATATTGTATCCCTTTAAAGATTGCAATGCATGATTAAGAGCAATAAAATGTGTGAAATAATTACGTTTTAAATACAAAAATGAACAAATTGATAGGTTAATAAATATTTAGTGGCCCAAGGAATGATAATCATTTTCTAGGTTATGGGTAGTTAACATCGAGTATCTCATTAAACCTTTCTCATGATCCAAATTCATTTCAGAGAAGCTTTCAGTCTTAATTACCCGATATCATCTGTGTTGATATATCTTGTCTATTTCAGGGAAGCTACAAAAGACATGTCACTAAGAAATGTGGTGTGAAAACAAAGCCAGCAGACCATTGTTGAATCTGAGTTTATAGAGATGGCTCCTATCTTAGTTGATACAGTTTGTGATGTTGCCAAAAGCTCAACAACTTGGGAAGTTATTTACAATAGGTTGGAGGACGAACGTCCTAAAATCACTGTTATGAGAGAAACAACTGACTCAACAAGGCCTTCATGACTTCAATGCATAGATGCTTCCTATTCTTTCCTTCATAGGATAGGAGCAAGAGCTAAAATCCTCCCATACATGGATATGATCAGGTGGGTGATTGAAAACCTTATCATTGAAGATAGGCAATTGAAGAATTCAAGAATGGAGCTCAAAGGCTCGTTGAGCAGAGGAATTGAAGAAAATGTACCACATACCTAACCCATAGGATATCTATTACAACACATTTGTGGCTAACTTCGCAAAGAAGAACCCAGACCCCTTCAAGATAATTCAAGGTTGGAGAGTGTTGGACAACAAATTCAAATATGACAAATTAGGTATGTATGTTATAGCATCTTTGGCAAACCCCTACAACTATGCAGTAGCCATGTTATGTAGATTGTATGGGCTACCCAATAATACTAAGTTTTCAATAGAATGGATTCCTCTGATTGATGCTTGTGCTAATTCCCATATCATGAATTGGCCTTCCATCCTATCTGACAACCTAGCCACCACCATTACCGAATATGGACAGAAGAAAGCCTCCTCTTCATATAACCTCCCTCTATTCTATTTTAGTGCCTACATTATGGATGCTATCTGTTTTTGCATGACATTTCCAAGCATGGGTTAGAAATGGACCTTACAGGACCCCTACCCAATCCATCTCAGTCATAAACAAATATGGGAATCACATTACATACCTCACTTCTATAAGATATTTCATGTTGTTGTGTTGCCCCTACATCAAATAATTTTCAATAAGAAAGCCCCTAGGCTTTCCCAAGAAGATGCAACAGACCTTCTTACTGTCAGCAACTATTTAATTAAAGAATGGTTCACCTACATTAGGGTTTTTGGTAGCACAACTGATCCACATGTCCTTCCTTCATATGTTTCTGATAAATTATTAGCAAGAGAGAATTCCTACTAGACAGTGGGAAGAGGCCCGAATAAAGTTCTCAAAGATGGCAAGAAGTCATTATGGCCCCCTTTCCCTATTCAAATGTGGTTCTTTTGCTTTAGTGAATTTTGTTCATGCTATTAAGGAATCAGCACATATGGAAGCCCTCATGCTTCATACATTGCATAAGAGGCAATTTGATCCGAACAAAGTGGCATATAATGTCACTACTGGAGTAAAGCTCAAGCCATACAACCATGAAGATAATTATTTTGAAGACTTTTTACAGTCGGTCGTATCCTTAGAACAAGCATTCGAATGGTTAAAGGCGAATCTGAAACCTAAATATTTTCAAAGCTTTCAGGAATTCAGAAATGAGAGGCTCTAGGTGATCCCAATGCATCTATTAAAGCCCCAGGATAAGCCTACACCAAGTGTCACTATTGATAGTGGAGGCACTAGCTCTCAAGTGGACTCTTAGGTAAACACTGGGAAGACACCAGACATAAGGAAACCCCAAGACGCAAACAACACAGCTAAGTCCAATAGGAAGTCAGCTGAGAAGAAATTGATTGGCACCCCAACTACAAAGATCCTTTTAGAGGTCAAAGGTAGTATTTTGGAGCAAGAGTGGGATTAGTTTAATTAGAAATCACAAGGCACTCCCAAAGCCACAAATACCCAAGAAACAGAAGAATTTAAAACTCCTTTGCATTTTCATAATGATATAGAGCCCAAGTCTATCGGTGAACAGTCCACACCTATGGAGGAACAAAAAACAACATCCCAGCATACTGAAATTATCCCTACTCTGCCCACATTAGAAATTATTCTGAAAGTAACTAAAATACCTCCACTTGATGTGTTTTATAGCCCTCTCCACAAGGTTGTAGTTAGAAGGTAGAGAAAAAGGAGAAGGGTAGATACACCTGAATTCCCACCTGGAAATGAGACAATGGACATTGTTTTGAAGGACATTCCTTTCAATCTTGCTACGAACTTAACTAGACTATCACAGTTCACAGGAGCATATGCATTGGCCAATATGGACAAGGCTACTGAAGTCTCTACTTCACTAAGGGAAAAAGAGGAGAGGATTTCTTAGCTTGAACAAGAGCTCAAGGCAGAAAAAGCAAGCGCAAACAGGTAGGTGGCTAAGAAGCTCACATAGTTGCAGCAAGACATGGAGGTCCTAAAAATAAGCCATGAAGCCAATATATCGGCCAAAAACATACAACTCCAAGAAATGCAGCAAACCATGGAAAGATAAAAGGATGTTCCCAGTACTAAGGAGTTTATTAAAGAAGCCCAAGAATTAAATTCCCTTCTGGTAAAACAGAAGGAGTATTTCTGCCAGAATATGTCACACATTACTCCCTACCTGACTACTAGCGACTAGTTGACAGATAAGGAAATTGACCAGAGAATGAATTTTAACGATTTAAACACCAGAATCTCTGAGTTCATCGAATGGCAGGAAACAGAAGACGGTAGGAAAGCCAATCTACCTGAGATTGAGGAAACTCATAAAGACATTCTCTTCACAGATTGGGATGCGAGAATTGAACAGGTTGAGATAGCAGTCGCAAGGTCAATCGGGGTATCAAATAATATCATTAAGGCATTGAATCACATCCTGTTCACCAGAAATCTCAGTAAAGAAGGCAATACAAAAGAAATTTCTAATTTAAATGCTTTGTATAAAATCTAGCAAGAAAAGGTGGGGAGTCAAAGAGAGGCAACTACAAACTGATCATGACCAACTAGGAGTTGTATTGGCAGTATCGTGTTAAGCCACACAGCCAAATTATGACTCTCAGTTGTTCCCTTCATACTACTCAACGGATGCTGCCACCTCTCACTAATGCGATCTTCATAGGACAGCTCAGGACACATTTTGGGGCACCTCATCAAATTCAACCGATGACCGATATTTATGATTTAAAGGAAAAGTTGATAGACAACAAGTCGTCCTCTTAGTTCTGTTCATTTAGCCTTTCTTTATTTTTGGAGTTAGTTACCTAGTTAGGAGGAATGTTGTTTGAAACTTCCTCAAATTTTGTATAATCTATTTTTGCATATTAGTTAGAATAATATTTATACCCTTCTCATGCATTTAGAGAAGGGTCTAGAATTTTATCAAAAAATTTACAAAGAATGCACTCTTGTAAGTTTGTAAACGCTTTGATGAAATTATGGAACATGATCATTTCTTTTAGATATCAGACTACTTTCCTTTGTTGATGCACTTTTGTATTCTTGGGAGACAATTTGATTTGAAGAAAGAAGTCAGTCTATGTCATTTGTCAAATGAGCAGGACTTCACACATATGGTACTGTTATCTTGTATGATTGATTATGTTTACATTTAATTAGTGGAAAATTTTTACTTTCATGAATTATATGTGAGATTTACTGTTTATGTTAAGCGTTAATTGCACTTTTGTATGATGCCTAGTTGGAATTGTGATTTTCATATATAACTCATCATATATGTGATATATTTTATAAATTTCTTTGACTAACTATTTAGTCAAAGGAATTATCTTTTATGTTATCATCTCTGTTTAATTGTGTTCAATCCTTATTATCACATGTTAAACTGATATCTTTATAGATCGCATATCACACAGGAATACCCGGGCTTATATTAGAATAAGTTAGTTAGAGAATTTCATCACAAAATAGGTCATTTAGATTATCATTATTCTATTGCAAACACTCATGAACCACCCACTCTCATCTTAAAACCCACACTCAGAAATTGGTCCCATTATCCCCACTCAGAGCCACCATTTTAAATAGAAAAGGAGTTGTCTTAAGGTTTGGACTGGGTGGTTATCCCCCATGTTTTGGCAGCAAAATTCTGAGGCCACAACATTTTGGCACTAGAAGGAGGGAATTCAACTGTGAATGGCATATAAATCTGAAGATTATTCAAAAAGCATTCATAAGAGTTAAAACCCCTCCACCATTTCTACACCTTCTTAAACTCATTCAGAATCTCTTGATCAAAAGTTTCAAGTTGTAAAAACATATCCCTCATCTCCTGAAGTAGTAAGGCAACCACCCTCTCTAGATTACACTCATGAGTCTTCCGAATTTCATTCTTTGATACAGAAATTGAAATAGATATCCATTTCTGCTGAGAAACCAGAGAGACACGAAGTTTATGAAGAAAGTGTTACCTCCTTATTACAACAAACTAGTGTATTGACTAGAATATAAAGTGAACTACTTGGGGTCGCTCCTTTCAAGTTCCCCACCCCTCCACAATGTAGGAAAGTCATTTCATCAACATCTGCATCAGATACCAACGAGATCACATCACCTTTCCATCCATTCACTTCCCCATCCATTTCTTCTCCATCCACGACTTCTCACCTATGCATCTCTCCAATTAGTACTACGATTAATAGTACTAACCCAGTAGTAAGTTCTTCGCCATGTATACAAACTTCTAGAACAACCTTCCCATCTTCTCAGTTCCCAACTCAAGTTATGGAAAATCAACCTTGGACAAATCTTGGTGCTGTCCTAATTGTAAATCCCAATGCACTCCCAACAAACCCATAAAAATGGTTGCCTAAGTATAATCCTGACAATGCTCTCCCGGCCAAAGAACATCTAAATAATTTTATGCTAGCCATGAATCTCAATGGGGTTGCACATGAAGATGTTGTAATCAGACTATTTCCTTATACTTTCCAAGAATCTCCTCTAACCTAGTATATTTCCCTTCCAGCGGGTTCAGTAAGAGACTTGGATACTTTTCAAGAATTATTTCTTACAAAATTTGGTGATGATAGGACCATAGCATCCTTGATCAATGATCTTTCTAATTTGAAAGCTAATCTAGATGAAAAGGTCAAAGATTTGAACTCCATATTTAAGAAATTGCTAAATAAAATCCTAGTTGCCTCTAAACCTGTAGTAGATGTACAAATAGAATGGTATATATCATCTCTTCCTTCTAATATTTCGATTTTTGTAGATAGAGCCAATAAGGCTACCCTTGTAGAAAACATGAAAGAAGCCCTGTCTGTAGAAAGAAGAATTATAGCCTTGGAAAAGAGATCACAAACAGACAAAAGGAAGTCAAAGAAAGTAACATTTAAGGATGACTCTATGCAGAAATATCCAAAGGACACTTTCGATCTTGAAGGCCTTCATAAAGTCTTAAAAACAATGTCTAATGAAATTGTCGAAATTAAAAAACAGGTCGTAGAATCCTCAGCTCCCAAGAAACCTTTTCGATCATTCAAAAGAAACCCTTCTTTTGCATCACAATCCCCAAACACCATTTCAAATGTTGAGTCTGACCAAGAAGCAAAGGAAGATTCACCAAACGAAGAGGAAGTTGAAACGGAAGAAGAAATTGGACTAAATGGGATGTGGGATTTCATCCGCCCAACTGAAGAACAGGCACAAGCAATGCTAGTGACTACAAGAAGTAAAAACTATCCTAACATGTCTTTCACAAATCAAAAGCAAAAAGTTTCTACTCCTGCAAAGGAGAAAATAATAGCGAAGAAATATAAAACTAGCCAAACCGATCATATTCCTCCAGATTACCCAATTGCCTCAAAAACATTGGTAATCTTAGATACAGTGGAATACAATATAGTGGAAGACATGAAAAATACTAGAGCTAACATCTCATTGCATGAGCTCACTAAACCCAAGTAGCAACAGAAGATTATATTAAGAGAGTTGAAGGCAGTCCCAGTATCTCCTCTGTAATATGTTGTAGTTACTCAAGCTGCCTACGATATGGGAAACCTCCCTTATCCTTAAACCAGCTAGATCCTTCAGATCTAGTTTTGATTGGTGAGAGGTTTATTTCTCATGTTCCTCCATTTCTGCTCACTTATGAAACTTTTAACAGAAATGTTCATAACTGCCTGGTTGATTTAGGAGCCTCCTCAAATATAATGCCAAGAGTTGTGTGTACCAAATTGAACATTACACCTCAAAAATCTGCAAAACACATAGTTCAGTTAGATAGGACAAAAGTAGAGGTGTTTGGAGAAATAACATCAGTTTCAATTAGGATTTTCTCTAATCCAAAAATTTCACAAATAATTGATATTTTGGTGGCTGATATCCCTGAATTTTATGGTTTTATTTTCAGTAGGGATTGGTCTAAAAAGTTGCACGGTTATTTCGCAACTAATTGGTCTCACATGTGGTTGCTACACAACGGTAAACCAAACCAAATCAGGGTAGACCATGAGAAATTCATGAAATATATAGTCACTGATCTCGAGGGAAGCAATGAACCTATTTCCTTCACTAATAATATCATCAGAAATTACTCAGTCGAGTCCTCTTTAGGATCCCTTAATGCTCAGAGGTCTCCCTTTTTAGATAATGTTGCAGTTTCTCAAATCGAAATTTTTTCACAAACAGATGCTTCCAAATGTCTAAATTTAGTAGATAAAGTTTATAATAACTCTCTGTTCTAGACTCTCTATTTTGACGGTTCTAAATCAGAAGACGACGCAAGTGTAGGATGCATTTTGATCAATCTGCAAGAAGAGAAAATCATGCTAGCTTGCAGACTTGAATTCCAGTGCACTAATAATATTGCTGAATATGAAGCATTGATCTAAGGATTGTATAAATCCATTGGTCTTAATGTTAAATACCTGCACGTCTATGGTGATTCTGAAATAATTGTAAAATATGTGAGAAATACAATCCATTGTTTCTCTGGGCACCTTAAACACTATCAATCATTAGCTCAGAAATTGACTTCTCATTTTTTTGCTTTTAACATATCTTCAGTCCCTAGACTGCAAAATGCAAGTGCTGACCCACTTGCTAATGTGGCATCCAGGCTCATCCCCTCAGAAGACTTTAGTCTAGACATATTTTCAATAGAGTTAATATTTAGGCCATCTATTCCTGACAATGTAACAAATTAGAGAGTATTCAACAATGATAAGGATATAGTTAAGTTCCTTACATCAGAAGGGTCGTATAAAGAACAAATCATAGATGAACATGAGCATGATCTAGAAATCAAACATAATCATGATCAAAACTCAATCCCAAAGTCTATGGTTAATATGGAAGATCTCTATGATCTAAAGGATAGGTTCAAGAAAATTACTAACTCCAAAACTCAAAGTTCCACTCTGAGATTTGAAGTAGTAAACCTAGGGTCAACTGAAAAACCTCAAAATGTCAACCTAGATCTTGGCCTATCATCTGAAGAAAGAATATCATTAATTAGGTTATTAAAGACATACAAATGTGTCTTTTCGTGGGATTATGCAGATCTCAAGACCTACAATAGCTCTATAATTCAACATACCATACCTATGACTTCGAATGAAAAGCCAATTCAACAAAAGCTTCACAAAATTCACCCAAACCTTCAAAGTCAAATCAAATTTGAATTGAACAAGCTTCTGAAGGCCAAAATAATCTTCCCTATTATACATTCTATGTGGGTATCGAATATGGTACCCATAAGGAAAAAGAACGGTGATATTAGAATTTGTATTAATTTTAGAAACCTGAATAAAGCTTGTCAAAAAGATAATTTTCCCTTGATTACTATGGAACAGATATTGCAATCAGTTGCACGTTCTGAATTAATGTCTTTTCTAGATGGATTCTCGGGATATAATCAAATTCTTGTGCATCCAGATGACAGATTAAAGACAACATTCAGGACCAAATGGGGAACATACTCCTATCAGAAGATGCCTTTCGGACTCATTAATACCGGTGCCACATTTCAACGTGCTATGGACATTGCCTTCAAAGGTATAATTAATAAAAGAGTTGTTATTTACTTGGATGACATCACAATCTATTCTAAGGATACGAAAAATCATTTAAGCAACTTGAAGCACATTTTCGAAAGATTCAAGAAATATGGCTTTTCCTTAAATCCCAAAAAATCTTATTTTCTTTGCCAAAAGGAAAACTCCTTGGTTTTATAGTATCCAAGAAAGGAATTTACATTGATCCTAATAGAATCCAAGAGATTGAAAAGATTCCCCTTCCACACAACAAGAAAACCATGCAATCATTCCTAGGCCAAATAAATTTAGTAAAAAGATTTGCTCCAAATTTTTCACAAATTGTCCTATCCCTTCAAGCAATGACAAGAAAAAACACAATTTTCAGATGGAACAAGGATGAAAGAGAGCCATTTGAGTTGATTAAAAAAGCCATTATTAATGCTCCTTCATTGACAACCCCTGACTTTCTCAAAACTTTTGTATTATATACTTTTTCATTTGATACATCATATGTAGCAGTTTTGACATAGCTGAATGATGAAAATATCGAGGCACCCATCTCCTTTTTTAGTTATAACTTGCAAGGTGCTTAATTAAATTATTCAACTGTCGTGAAAAAAGCATTTGTTGTTTTTAAAACTTTGAAACATTTCATACCTTTTCTTCTTAAAACCCATACAAAGATAGTTGTACCCCACCTTGCAGTAAGACAACTATTGATCCAAAGAGAAGTAGGGGAGAAAAGAGCTAATTGGATGACTGCACTCCAAGAATATGATGTAGAAATCCAGCCTGCTAAAATTGTTAGGGGCCAAGGTTTTTGCGGGATGTTAACAAGAGCTTCCCAATTACCACCAAAAGAAGATCATGGTAATGAAGTGCAAATGACAAAGGTAAGCCTCAATGATACGCAATCACAATATGCTCATTTGAAATTTTATCTAAAAAATGGATATGCTCTTATGCATCTTAATCATAAAACAAATCAAGCTTTAAGATTGAAATCAAATCAGTATGAGCTAGTCAATGATGTATTATTTAGGAAAAATTATGATTCAGTATTGCTAAGATGCCTGGAGAGACCTGAAGCTGAAAAGAGCATGCAAGAATTACATGATGGACCAGCTAGAGGACATTTTGGAGGAAATACCACATCTCACAAAATCCTACATGCGGGATATTATTGGCCAACGGTATTTAAAGATGCACATGAATATGCTAGGAAGCGAAAAACTTGTCAAACCACAGCCAGAAGAGAAAGAAAGCCAGCGTTGCCTTTACAACTGGTTAACATACAACAACCATTCGAACAACGGGGATTAGACATAATCGGTGAGATTGTTCCTAACTCTTCCAAACAGCGTAGGTACATCCTTACAACTACTGATTATTTTACAAAGTGGGTAGAATTTGTCCCATTAAATATAGCTAATACAGAAAACATCACAGACTTCATTGATCAGTACATAATTACTAGGTTTGGATTACCCTCAACTTTAATGTTTGACAATGAATCTTACTTTTCTGGAAATACAATGGTAGAGCTTGCTCTAAAGCAAGGTTTCAAGTTGAAATATTCAGCCAATTATTATCCTTTTTGACCTAGATTGTCATTGATGTCAATATGGCAATATTCTAGATGAGTAAACAATGATGTGAAGCCAAGAAGAGCAGATCCATGAAGAAACAAGAGCAAGAAGCCAAGGAGAAAATCCATCAAGGAAGCCATTAGAAGATGAACACATCAGAGGAGTATTGCAGAATATCAGAGCAGAGAATATCGAAAGTCATAGGAGCTATCAAGAGAAGCATATCGGAAGAATTCATCGGAAATAGGTTATTGGAAGCCATCATGAAGCCAAAGCATAAGAGGAAGAGGTCATTGGAAGTAAAGAGGTCTTTAGTTATTGTGTGTAGGCAGAATTCGAAGAAACACAGAGAGGAAAAGAAGAGACAGAAGAATAATAATGGGTCTTTGAATCCGGTTGAAGAATCATAGTGAAGCTCAAAGAGAATCAACGATGTATGAATTCGCAGAAGGCAGGCTCAGAGAGAGTTGATCAGCGAAAAAGTGAAAGGCTGAAACCCTGAAGAAAACCTGAAACCACAGGAAAAACACTAAAGAAATGAATCAAAGTCAAAGTGAGGAGACAGATGAAGTTTGAACGCACAGGAACCATTGGATCTTGGAGATCAACGAACGAGATTGTTTGTAATGAGTGGCCAGATTAAGTCGCGCAGCATAAAGTCAAAGAAATGAACGACGAAGATTAATTTAAGTATTAGCGGGTGAGGAAATCGGAGGAGTCGTCGCAATTGTTGATGGTAGAAGATCTACGGTCATTGGGCGTTAGTCAAAGAGAAAGGCAGATTTATAAGCGGAAATAGTTTATCGTGTTGAGAATAAGTGGTAAGTGGTAATAGGAGGGAGTCACCTGATTCCATTCAATTGTTGACACGTAGCAACTAGAGGAGAGATAAAAATCACTCATTTCGGGTGAGTAACTCTCGTGCAAGTAGTCCACCCGAAATCGTTGTAGTCCGTTGGATCTAGCGTGGGATGATTGACGACGAAGGATCAAGGGATGGTTTTTGGATTGATCGGGTTAAGTTGGGACCATTAGATTTGGAGAGAAGAGATCTACGGCACAACAAGCTTATGATGGATTGTGTTGATTGGACCAAGTGTTGATCATCAAATCTAATACAGAAAAAATCGACGGTGCGGAATGAGGACCACTATTATAACACACCCTAATGTTATATCGCATCTGTCGTGTTGGAAGTT
>APFE030597587.1:137701-151233 GCA_000404065.3 Pinus taeda
TGGACCCAACAGGTATATAAACTTATGTTTATTGTTATATCGCATCTGTTGCATATCGCAAGTCTTTAAGAACTGTAACTATGTCAAAACACTGATTGCGATATACTACGTGAACCCGATAGCTCCATAAAATATACCTTTATGTAATATTGCATCCGGGTATCGGGGAATTCACGCAAATCATAAGGGTTGTTGCTACTAGACCACCGATTGTGATTGAGATAGTGACATGGCATGTGGGACCTCCCTGTTGGTACAAGCCTCTCTAATGAAATCCTCCATAAATAATGATTGAGTCTATTGTATAAATATTAAAGAAAAAAAAGGGCCTCTCTAATTTTTTTTTAATATGCAACATTTCTTTGTAATTCGGCCTCTCTTCTAAATTTACGTGTCCTTTGAGTAATTGAACACTTGAATAGACAGAGGAAGCCATGGATCGGGAAGCTAAAGAATCAAGCAAGCGTCGATGGAAGAGCATTGAGGAATCTAAAGTGATAGGAGGAGGGAAGCCAAAAGCTTGAGCGAGCACAGAGGAAGCAGAAGTTCAAGCGAGCAAAAGGGAAGCCAAAGGTCAGGCGTATCAGTATAAGAAAATAGAAAATTGCCTTTATAAATGGTTGTTGGCGAACTGGAAGAAAGAAGGAAGTTGATGTTCCAACAAGATAGAAAGAGGTTGAAGGTCCAGTAGGATAGAAGGAAGAAAAAGGTCCAGCCGGATAGGAGGCAGTTGAAGGATGAGCAACTTTGTTGATCATGTTACCCTATGAAAGACTCAGACCTATGATGAATTAATTAGGTACATAATGCATACTGAAGAACAATTCTATGATATAATAAATAAAGTTTCATTTGATATTGCTTGAAGGGAACAGTAGCCAGCACCAGTATTGATGCATATGTGAATGTATTTCTGGGAAGTAAGAGATTGCAATAGAAAGAACAGTGCATAGTAGTCATGCTGGATGCATTCACCATGACAGTGAGAATAGAGGCTTGAAATATAGAGTTGGTTCTTGTGCAGAGCTTAGTGCAGCTAATAGTAGACTCACTAAAGTTGTGTGGAGACATTATTAGAGATCATGATGGCTATTTGCTATCATCATGAGATAACTTTTTCAGACTCTGTGTGGATAGTATGAAGAGTTGTAAAGACTTCTTCATATGAAGACTGGTTTGCATTGATGTTGTAGAATGGAGACTACAGTGAAGCTATAAAAAGACAAAATTCAGTAAAGAAGAGTTTTGGGAGCAGAGAATCACTATCAAACATGCCTTGACAAGATTGGGTCAGAGCCCTTGGGGTTGGAGCCTCAGAATTGGAAGGATTGCTGTCCTTGGGGTTGGTGCCTCAAAAGTGGAAGGATTGGTGTCCTTGGAGTTGGTGCTCCTATATCCATGGTTGGTGACTTGACAATAGAGGGTTGGAGCCCTTGAGGTTGGTGCCTCAGAACTAAAAGGATTGGTGTCCTGGGAGTTGGTGCTCCTAAGTCCAAGGTTGGTGCCTTGACAAAACAGAGTTGGTGCTCTAGAGGTTGGAGCCTCACCAAAGTCCAAGTTGGTGCTTGGAAAGAGATTGGAACCATATATATATTGTAACTATTTTATTGCAAAAATTATATTAATAAAAGCATTTATTCTTGTTGTTCATCTTGTGTTCTGAATATAAATGTTTTGACTGGAAAAAATAACAATTGAAAAGAAATATTGATTCACCCCCCCAGTATTTCCAACAATCCTCAAGGTAATGGATTATCAGAATCAACAAACAAGAACCTCATCAGAATTATCAAAAGGACTATTGATCAAAATCACAGAAATTGGCACAAAGCATTAACATTTGCTCTATGGGCAGATAGAATTACTCGGAAATCCTCTATTGTTATTCACCTTATGCTTTAGTTTATGGAAAAGAAGTTGTTCTTCCCACAAACGTAGCTATCCCATCTTTTGCCCTAGTAAAATTCATCGATGAAAATCCTTCATCTTCTCTCCAGGCTAGACAAATTCAATTTCTCAAGCTTGAAGAAGAAAGAGAAAAGGCTAAAGAAACCCACTTCCATCATCAACAATTAGTCAAAGCTTATTTTGACACAACTTCTGCGAGTCAAAAAACTCTTGAAGTAGGTGACTTGGTTTTGAAATGGGACAAAGCACACAAGGAAAGAGGTAGACATACCAAATTCCCAAGACTATGGCTTGGCCCTTTTCAAATCATTGAAAAAATTGGACAATCAACGTTTCTTTTACAAGACTTGTTAGGTAAGAAGGATTCTTTGCCCGTTAATTGGAAAATTTTGAAAAAATACTTTTCTTAGAAGATAACCTCTTCCAATTTTGTAACATATTGCTTTTTAGGAAAATAATGGTTAACTAGTATTTATTTTTGGCTTTTCAAAATAAAATCTTTGATAACATTTCTATTTTTTCGCTTTTATAAGAAAGCAAGAGTTGAAAGGAATAATTAGGGCATTTGAGTACTAAAGTAAACTTGATTTCTTTGGAAAAACTTGATCCTACTTAAAACATTTAATCTACGAACAAACTCTTATCTTTATAGAATATGAAGTTTTTGTTATCAGTCAAGAAAAGAATATTTAACCTAGTAAGCACTTTCTACAGATGAGTATCTTAAAAACTTTATCATTATCACCCAAAACTCTCAAAAGAGCCAGTGATTCAACCCATCTATTAAAATTTTCCTTTTTAAGAGTGTAATTCTAAAATATACAAACTTAGAAGATAAAAAATCTCATTACGAGCTTGTTTACCATGTTCATAGGGATGTGATTAAACTGATATTACCAATACTGCATATAAAACAAGGTAATAGCTAATGATCTCCTCTATTAGAAGACAAGGGGTTTCATCAAGAGCCAACTTGTTTAGTTTAGTTACAACTAGTGAATGGCATTGTCACTAGTAGGTTACCACACCTAGACAATATCTTTTAAGAAACCAAAAAAGAAAAATATTACCTTCAAAAAAGGAAAAAAGGGACAAGGTCCAAGTGTCAAATTAAATGCAAGTGAATATCATTTTGAAATTTGAAAATTCATGCAGATGGGATAATGAATCATTATTGGTTAAAAGATAACCCTATCTAGCCTATGAACTTTTGCTAGTAACAGAGGCTCTATCTGTGATAAATGAGTAAACACCAAAAAAATAATCTGCAAAAGATACCTTCTATATTACTTTAAACCTTATTATTGGTTGATGTGAACATTTATACTTTTATCATTACAAGAGTAAAGTAATTAAATAAATAAATTGAGCAAGTAATGATGATTCTAGAGAAATGGTGTTTACCTTATAACTCATGTAAATCATTATTCTCATAACTCTAATTACTTTGAAAGTTTTTAGAAATTTCAGAAAACTAATCAGAGATAACTGGTCCTCCCAAGTGAATCGCCAATTGTTGTACTATGAAACAACCCCCCCATTTATAAGTAACAATAGCTAAGGCTAGAGTTATAAATGGGGACCCTTTTAAATTTTTAGGCTTAGGATAATAATACCTAACTCTAAGAAAATACCTAGAAAAATCTTGCAAAATGAACTAAGGATGAAATCCACATCGCAAATCGCAAATTGCACTTTTCCACATGACTATCTTAAAACACCTTTAAAAAATTGTGATCTGCGATTAGGTCTCCTGTTGCGGTAACCCGATAATAGCACCTTGTCATTTCGCAATCGCATTTTGTACTTCACAAACTTCGCAAGAAACTTAACCATGCTATTAGAATGACCATTATCGATTTGTGAAATGTAATATTGCGATATCCACAATCGCATTTCACATGATGCATCTAGTAGCGCTATACTTTATCCCTTTAAAGATTGCGATGTGTAGTTAAGAGCAGTAAAACATGTGAAATAATTACGTTTTAAATACAAAAACGAATGAATTGATAAGTTAATAAATATTTAGCGACCTGAAGAAGGATAATCATTTTCCAGGTTATGAGTAGTTAACATCAAGTATCTCATTAAACCTTTCTCACAATCCAAAGTCATTTCAGAGAATATTTCAGTCTTAATTACCTGATATCGTCTATGCTGATATATCTTTTCTATTTCAGGAAAGCTACAAAATACATGTCACTGAGAAAGGTGATGCAAAAACAGAGCAAGCAAACTATTGTTGAATCTGGGTTTACAGAGATGGCTCCTATCTTCGTTGATACAGTTTGTGACGCTGTCAAAGGTGCAACAACTTGGGAAGTTATTTACAATAGGATAGAGCATGAATGTCCTAAAACAACTATTACGAGAGCAACAACTGACTCAACAAGGCCTTCAGGACTTCAATGCAAAGATGCTTCTTGTTCTTTCCTTCATAGGATAGGAGCAAGATCTAAAATCCTCACATACATGGATATGATCAAGTGGGTGATAAAAAACCTAATCATTGAAGATAGGAAATTCAAGAATTCAAGAATGGAGCTCATAGGCTCGTTCAGAGTGGAGGAATTGAAGAAAATGTACCACATACCTGAACCGCAGGATATCTACGACATCACATTTGTGGCTAACTTCGCAAAGAAGAACCCAGACCCCTTCATGCTAATTCAGGGTTGGAGAGTGTTGGACAACAAATTCAAATATGACAAATTGGGTATGTATGCTATTGTCTCTTTGGAAAACCCCTAAAACTATGCAGTAGCCATGTTATGTAGATTGTATGGGCTACCAAATAATACTATGTTTTCAATAGAATGGATTCCTCTAATTGATGTCTGTGCTAATTCCCATATCATGAACTGGCCTTCCATCTTATCTGACAACCTAGCCACCACCAACCCTAAACCCTAAACCTCCCTCCATTCTATTTTAATGCCTACATTATGGATGTTATCTGATTTTTCCCGACATTTCCAACCATGGGTTGGAAATGGACCTTACAGGACCCCTACCCAGTCCATCTAAGTCGTAAACAAATATGGGAATTGCATTACATGCCTCACTTCTATAAGATATTTCATGATGTTGTGTTGCCCCTACATCAAATAATTTTCGATAAGAAAGCCCCTAGGTTTTCCTAAGAAGCCGTAGCAGACCTGCTTACTATTGGCAGATATTTCATTGAAGAATGGTTCACCTACATTAGGGTTTTTGGTAACACAACTGATCCACGTGTCCTTCCTTTATATGTTTCTGATAAATTATTAGCAAGAGAGATTTCCTACCAGACAGTGGGAACAGGCCTGAGTAAAGTTCTCAAAGACGACAAGAAGTCATTATGGCCCCCTTTCCCTATCAAATGTGGTTATTTTGCTTTAGCGAATTTTGTTCATTCTACTAAGGAATGAGCACATATGGAAGCCCTCGTGCTTCATACATTTCCTAAGAGGCAATCTGATCCAAACAAAGTGGCATATAATGTCGCTACTAGAGTAAAGCTCAAGCCATACAACCATGAAGATAATTATTTTGAAGACTTGTTATCGTCGTTTGTATCCTTCGAATAAGTGTTCGAATGGGCAAAGGCAAATCTGAAACCTGAAGATTTTCAAATCTTTTAGGAATTCAGAAGTGAGAGACTCCAGGTGATCCCAATGCATCTATTAAAGCCCCAGGATAAGCCTACACCAAGTGTCACTATTGATAGTGGAGGTACTAGCTCTCAAGTAACATTGAGAAGAAACCAGACATAGGGAAACCCCAAGACGTAGAAAACACAGTTGAGTCCAGCATGAAGTCAACTGAGAAACAAGTGATGAGCACCTCAACTACAGAGATCAGTTTAGAGGTCAAAGGTAGTAGTTTGAATCAGGAGTGGGATCATTTTAATCAAAAATTGCAAGGCACTCCCAAAGCCATAAATACCCAAGAAACAGAGGAATGTAAAACTCCTCTACATGTTCACAAGGATACAGAGCCCAAGTCTATCGATGAACAGTCCTCGCCTAGGGAGGAACAAGTGATAATGTCTCGGCATACTGAAATTATCGCTTCTCTGCCCATATCAGAAATTGTTCTAAAACTAACTGAAATACCTTCACTTGATGTTTTCTATAGCCCTCTCCACAAGGTTGTAGTTAGAAGGCAGAGAAAAAGGAGAAGGGTAAATACACCGGAATTTCCACTTGGAAATGAGCTGATGGACATTGTTTGGAAGGATATTCCTTTCAATCCGGCCAAGAACTTGACTAGACTATCAAAGTTCATAGGAGCATACGCATCAGCCACTATGGAGAAGGCTACTGAAGTCTCTACGTTACTAAGGGAAAAAGAGGAGAGGATTGAGCAGTGCGAACAAGAGCTTGAGGCAGAGAAAGCAAGCGCAAACACACAGGTGGCTGAGAAACTCGCACTATTGTAGCAAGACATGGAGGTCCTGAAAAAAGCCATGAAGCCAATATATCAGCCAAAAACATACAACTCTAAGAAATGCAACAATCCATGGAAAGATACAAGGATGTTCCCACTACTGAGGAGTTTATTAAAGAGGCCCTGGAATTAAATTCCCTTTAGGTAAAACAGCAGGAGTATTTCTGCCAAAAGATGTCACACATTACTCCGCATTTGACTACTAGCGACCAATTGGCAGATAAGGAAATTGACTAGAGAATGGATTTTAACGATTTAAACACTAGAATCTTTTAGTTCATTGAATGGTAGGAAACAGAAGATAGTAGGAAAGCCAATCTACAGGAGATTGAGGAAACTCATAAAGACATTCTCTTCATGGATTGGGATGCGAGAATCAAACAGGTCGAGCTAGTAGTTGCAAGGGCATCCAAGGTATCAAATAATATTATTAAGGCAGTGAATCACATCCTATTCGCCACCAATCTCATTAAAGAAGGAAATACGAAAGAAATTCCCGATTTCAATGCTCTATATAAAAGCTGGCAAGAAAAGGCGGGGAGTCAAAGAGAGGCAATTACAAAACTGACCATGACCAACTAGGAGTCGTATTGGCAGTATCTTTTTAAGCCACATGGAAAAATTATGACTCTCAACAGTTCCCTTCATACTACTCAATGGATGTTTCCACCTCTCACTGATGCGATCTTCATAGGACAACTTAGGACACATTTTGAGACACCTCCTCAAATTCAACTGATGACTGATATTTGCAATTTAAAGGACAAGCTAGCAGACAGCAAGTCGTCCTCTTAGTTTTGTTCATTTAGCCTCTATTTATTTTTGGAGTTAGTTACCTAGTTAGGAGGAAGGTTGTTTGAAACCTCCTCAAATTTTGTATAATCTATTTTTGCATATTAGTTATAATAGTATTTATACCCTTCTCATGCATTTAGAGAAGGGTCCAGAATTTCATCAAAACCATTTGCAAAGAATGCACTATTGTAAGTTTGTGAATGCTTTGATGAAATTATGGAACATGATCGTTTCTTTTAGATATCAGGCTACTTTCCTTTATTGATGCACTTTTGTATTCTTAGGAGACAATTTGATTTGAATAAATAAATTGGTCTATGTCATTTGTCAAATGAGCAGGACTTCACACATATGTTACTATTATCTTGTATGTTGATTATGTTTACGTTTAATTAGTGGAAAAATTTTACTTTCATGAATTATATGTGAGATTTATTTCTTTTGTTAAGCGTTAATTGCACTTTTGTGTGATGATTAGCTGGAATTGTGATTTTCATATAAACTCATCATATACGCGATATGTTTATAAATTTATTTGACTAACTATTTAGTCAAAGGAATTATCTTTTACGTTATCATCTATGTTTAATTGTGTTCAATCTTTATTATCACATGTTAAACATATATCTTTGTAGATCGCATGCCACACAAGAACACCCGGGTTTATATTAGAATAAGTTAGTTAGAGAATTGCATAATAGAATAGGTCATTTAGACTATCATTATTCTATTGCAAACACTCATGAACCACCCACTCTCATCTTAAAACCCACACTGGGAAACTGGTCCCATTATCCCTAGTTAGAGCCACCACTTTATATGAAAAAGGAGTTATCTTAAGGTCTGAACCGGGTGGTTATCCCCCATGTTTCGGGAGTAGAATTCTGAGGCCATAATGCATTGTTTACAATGCAATTCCTATATACATGAAACCCTCCCCTAGCCTAGATTTAATTGATTTTCCTGATGGTTTTGATGTAGACATGGAGTGTCAGCTTAGACAGAGAGACCCTGCCTCTTTAGAAGAAATGCAAGCCAATGCTATAAAAGTTGAAGCTAATATCTTAGCCAAGAAGGCCAAACTAAAATCTAAACGCAAGTTTACCATTAAAGAAGAGCCTTCCACTTCTACTTCTGATCATAAAATTGATAACCTAGTGAGGGTAGTGGAAAAGATGATGCAAAGAGTAAACTTAAATGATTAATCTCAAATGAGAGAAAAATAAACTACTCCTCAAAATAGGAAACAAAACTTCAAAAGAAATGTCCCCCAGATCAAACAACGAGAGAAAAAGGGTCCAGACCAGCAATTCCGACCTCATTTTCAGGAAAAATATATTGAATATGAGGGTAATAAAATTGAAGATTTAGATGACAGACAAATAAATATGATGTGTATAAATGATGATGAAACTGTTTTTCTCACTTAGGAGGATCAAGAGCTTTTTCTCCTAACTCAAATCGAACTTGACTGTGAGGAATCAAATGAATATAAGCAAGGTTTTGAGAATGCCATTATGGAATTCCATAGATAGTATAACCTTACGAGCAAAAAGACTTCAGACACTCTCAACAGTAAGAACTCTGAGAATCTTGCTAAAAAATCCTTTGACACTATGCTAGTAAAACCACAGATAATTCTCCTAAGAAAATTGTTGATAATTCTGGCAAAAAGAAAGTAGAAACTCCTGTCAAAAAGATAGTTGATAGTGTTTCCAAAATTACTCAAATTGATATCTGAACCACAAGTCAACAAAAAGAGCCCATATCAAAAGAAATTATTGATCAATTTGACTTTCCCAACTTGATTAATATTCAAACATTGTTACCTGGATGCGGGTGACATTAATGATCTCTAATGCCCTTAATGATCAAAGGATAGCCATGGTAGTGCCAGCTGTAGATCAGCATGGCATCCCAGGACTTCATCCGGCACAAGACGGATAACCTTAAGAGAGGTGGATTTGGTAAGATCTATGTCTTAATGGCTCGCGTCGTCCAAGGAGAAGCAGTGGTCGTTATAATTATGGTGCTCTGGTTTATCTTCACCACAATTTATGCTCAACCTTCATGCTCCAGGCTCAGGCTTGCTGTGGATCTTGGTGGAAAGTGGGTCTTCGGTCACAGAGGCAAGCTTCCTGCCTGCTCCCCACCCTTCGGTCTGAGGTCTTATTGTGTTGAGAATCTGGAATGCAAGTTAGTCTACACAATTAGAATTAAGATCTCTATTTTCCCTAAGGATCGATTTGTACTGCCGTCTTCATTCTCTAAGGCCTGTTGTGAGCGATTGAAGTGGTTCCCTGAGCTGTCTTATTGTCTTGCCCCTGGTCTTACTGTGCCTCCCCTTCTTCATCTCATCATGGTTCGACAGAGTATGAGGAGTGGCTTTGGGGTGCGCCGTGGTAGCCGGAGGCATTCAAAGGCAAGCAGTTCTATGGACCCTGGACTGCATCCCGTTAATATCCCTCCTCTCCGGGTGATTCGCCTCCACTGAGCCTTGCTCGTAGGTAGACTCCGAACAGTGCATTCCAGATCACTCACTTTAAGTTTCAGAGTAACCTCAACAGGCCAATGATCATCGCTCATATTACTATTATCCTCTCTGAAGAAGAAAACCAGCCTCAACCTGTGATTCGTGTGATGTCCGAGCCTTCTCAGAGAAGTGAGCCGATTACGGTAGAGGGAAGCCCGGAGAATCACACAGGGAAAATGCTCGATAGGGGAGTTTCTCCTCTCGCCACTCTGCCTCCTGAAGCCATTGTCTCGGTGGACGGGAAAGGTAACTCCAATGCCACTGATCTCTCCATGGCGCTCACAGAAGGCGATAAAGAAGGGAATGATGATATGCGAACGGGCATTACGTGTTAGCTGGGGGAGGAGCTACCAAGTGAGGACGTGGTGGAATAAAGCCACTTGGGCCTGCCCACTCTTTTTTTGTCTTGCTGATGTTTCATATGATCAACTTCAGGTAGTTTTGAAGGCAGCTCTGGTTCAACATCTACAAACAGATGGTGTTGTTATGCCTCTCGGATAGTGGCATTCCAAAGATATTTTGGGTAGCTATGGAATATATATGTTTTTCTTTCGGGTCCCTTCTTATGTCATGTTGGTTTATCTCTAGTTTCTACTTCTGTTCTCAAGTTCTCTTAAACTGGTTCTCCCAAGTTCTCCCTATACTAGGGTAGTTTTGTTGGGTTGAGTGCTCTTGGGTAATTTCATCTGAGGCCTCAACTCCTTGTAAAAATATTTTACTTTCAGTTAATAGAATTAGCCTTTGCAGAGAAAAAAAAAAGATTCAAACATTGTTCAACATTGAGAATGAATTAGCAAAACTAAAAATTCCTATTCCCCTGACAGAGTTAATGAACAAAAATATGTCCCAACCTCAAGTGATGAAAGCTCTAAACATAGGGGAAAACATAGACTCTGTTAATTTAAATGATGACTAGCCTGAACTCTTATTTGGACCAGAAGTTGAGGGCAAACCACAGGAAGGGGGTGTTCCTCGATTCTATGTTAGCCTATATATTCATGATAAGATCCTCGCTATGTTAGATTCAAGGGCTTCCCATAATTTAATGCCTAAAGTTGTTAAGGAAAAGTGAGGATTTGATATTACCAAACCTTATAAAGACTTATATTCCTTTGATTCTAGCAAAGTAAGATGTCTAGGTCTCATCAAAGACCTGTGTGTTACTTTAGCTCAAATCCTGACCAAAAGTCTAGTATTGGGCATAGTGGTTGCAGATATTCCCCCTAAGTATGGCATGATTTTTCCTCGCTCATGGGGCGCAAAATTACAAGGGACCCTACAGATGGATATGACCTTTTCCACTATACCACTTTTTGGTCAGCAAAGAAGATTATATAGGGAAACTTTGATGAAATTCATGGTGTGTAGTCAAGAGAAGCCTCACAACTATCCTCTTTACTTTTTCCACTCAGATTTAGAATCTTTCATTCTTTATAATGATGGAGACATCAACACTCAAGTTACCAAAGCAGAAACTGACATTTCTAAAATAGATCCAAACCAAACACAAGAAGTAGAACAAAATACTCTCCGTGAACCTCTTTGGAACGTGAGCTTTGATGGCTCTTGTAGCAAAGATGGTTCTAGAGCAAGAGTGTGCATTGAAAACATAGGAAACAATCATGCTGAAGGTCATCCAGACAAACTAAACTTTCAATGTACAAGCAACATAGCTGAGTATGAAGCCCTTATATCAGGATTGCAAAGTTGAAAAAATTGGGTGCCAAGAGAATCCCCAATCAAGGGGATGTCGAGTTAATAATAAAACAAATTAAAGGAGAGTATTCAGCCAAACACCCTAGATTGAGACCATATAGAAATGTTGTGCTTAATTTTCTAGAGAGTTTTGTGGAATATGACCTTCCTGTAATTCCTAGAAATCAAAAATTTTTGGCTAATAGTCTGGATTTTTCAGCCAACTCCTGTAAAATGCCTTACCCTAATCGACAATATACAGTGGAAGTGAAACATCGACCATCTGTACCAAATAATGTGAAGTATCAGTAGGTGTTTGGCAGTGATAAACAAATTGAAGGTTTTCTGCAATCCAAGGATGAATTTGAAGATGAAAATATAGACTTAGGGAGTGAATTATAAAATCAAATAGTTGCACATTCTAATAAAGAAAGGCAGTTAGATAACTGTTATGAAACCAACTCAAGAAAAAGATAGAAGAGATAGATCAACGCCTTAAAATTCAGTCTCTTCGAGGGGTAAACCTCCTTTACATTACATAAATGAAAAATTCTTGGATGATTCAAATGACAAAACCTCCTTTCTATATATAGGAGTCTAAGGAGTCACAATATAACCTAGCCGACCTAACAAAAATAATATAAAGCCATAAAAATAACAATAGAGGGATTCTATGGGGCACAATAATAACAATATGGGGACAATAGGGGCACAACAATATTAATAAGGGGTATAACTACAATAATAATAGGGTAATCACTAGTATTATGGGGACCCAACATGCCCCTCTCCTTCAAAAAATTGTTGTCCTCCATGCTTGAATAGTTTTGGATACTTCTGTATAAAATTCTCATCCTCCCATGTGAAATCTTCAGCGGATAAGTTCTTCCAATTGATAAGATACTCCGAAATTGATCGATTTCGTAGCTGTCGAGTTCTTGTTTCTGTGACTGCTTCCAGTTCCAATATAATTTTTCCTTCCTCGTCAAGTTCTGGCAATATAGTTTGAATTGGGATCTTGTCGCCTATAACCTTCTTTAAACATGAAACATGGAAAACTGGGTGCAATCGAGAGGCTGCAGGAAGCTCCAATTTGTATGCCATAGTACCAATCTTTTGCAACACCTTGTATGGACCATAGTACTTTGGTGATAATTTATTATCCTTCTTAGCTTGCTTGAGGGACATTTGCTTATATGGTTGTAGCCGTAGGAATACCCAATCACCTACATCAAAACTTCTTCCACTGCGATGTTGATCTGCCTGTTGTTTCATTCTATTTTGTGACAACATGAGGTTATCCTTTAAGAGTTTGAGGACTTGTTGTTGATGTTCGATGTGATGTTCCACTGCCTGAACCTTAGAATTTTCTCTTAAATATGATGTGATGGATGGTGGTTGATACCTATAAAGTGCCATAAATGGGGTCATTTTTGTTGTTGTATGGAAGGAAGTGTTATACCACCATTCAGCCAGAGGCAGCCATTTGACCCATTGTGTCTGTTTATAGTACAGCACGAGATATCTTCCAACTTTGTTTACTATCTGTTTGCCCATCAGATTGAGGATGATAAGATGAGCTATGAGCTAACTGAGTACCAAGACAAGAAAATAATTCTGTCCAAACATTTCCAGTGAAAATGGGATCTCTATCACTTACAATAATCTTTGGGTTTCCATGTGGCTTTTGAATTGTTTCCATAAATGTACTAGAAACCGTATTGGCTTTAAATGGATGTGATAATGCACAAAAGTGTGCATACTTGGTAAGTCTGTCAACTACCACCATGATGACACTCTTTCCCTCAGACTTGGTAAACCTGTGATAAAATCCATTGAAACCTCCTCCCAACGTTGGCTTGGAATGGATAAAGGTTGTAATAGACCCCGTGTCTTAATTGTTTCAACTTTATTTTGCTGGCAAACCAAACATTCCGCCACAAACTTTTGAATGAATATCTGATTTAAGTCCATCCCAAAAAAATTCCTTCTTAACCCTGTGGTAAGTTTTTAAAAATCCTGAGTGCCCTCCTAGGGGAGAAGTGTGCAATTCCATAAGAATCTTTTGTTTTAGCTGGGAATTCTTACAGAGGTATAAGCGATCTTTGTACCATAACGAATCATTTTGCCAGCTAAATGTATCAGACGTACTGGAATTTTGTTGTAA
>APFE030597587.1:152012-182189 GCA_000404065.3 Pinus taeda
CTTCTTGATTTGTCCTTCTATCTTGATGGTTTGAGGAGTGGTAATTCCTGCCAATGCATTACAAGATATGGTCGGATTTATTTGTTCTTCATCTAGGCTTTGTTCCTGGAGTATATCCTCTTCTTTTTACCTTTCCTGCTCCTTTTCTTCTTCCTCTTCACAATCTATGTAGAATAATTTCTTCTCAGCACACTTATGACCTTTAGTGTATTTGCTATCACAACTGTAACAAATCCCTTTTGCTCCTTTTTCTTCCAATTGTTGTAGTGTCAACCTTATAGGTTGCGGAAGATTAGGGGCAAAAAAACTTCCGTCTTTATAGTTGTGAGTGGTATGCTTCCTGGTTACCATAATTTTGCTTTCCATTTTTCTTGCTAACCTGTATGCCTTCTCTAATGAATCAGATTCCCAAAGGCGAACATCATGTTGGATATTATCCTTTAAAGACCCTATAAACACATCAATCCTATGCTCCTCTGGAATATCTTCTACCCTTATGTTCAATTTTTGGAGCTCCTCAATGTGCTCCATTATTTAACGCTTTTGTTTGAGACTTATCAATTGACTAAAAAAAGTGTTGCTTTTTGTATCCTCATAATGTGCTATCAATTCTTCTGTAAAAATTGCCCAAGTGATAAATTGTTTACGAGATCAAGGCCATTGATACCATACAAACTGATTTGGTTCCAAATATAAAGTTGCAATACGTACCTTTTGTGTGTTTTGCACATTATTGAGATCGAAAAATTGGTCCATCTGTAATATCCATGTTGCAGGATCCTTGCCATCAAACTTCCTCATATATATTTTTGGAATATGGTGGGTCTTCAATCCAACATTAGAGTCTATGGAATCATGATTAACATTTCTTTTGTTGTCATCATGAGTTTCCTTTACTACCCTTTCACCATTAGTGATCATTTCTTGTAACAACTTATTCATATTTATCTTCAATTCGTCCATGTCGGTCTTCAAATCTATCTTCAAATCGTCCATCTTAGCTTCTACGCCTTTCTCTAAACCATCCATATTAGCTTCTAGATCTTTCTTTAAACCATCCATCTTATATTATGTTCCTTTTTGTGCAAGTGACAATTGTTGCACTTGGTCTCGTAATTTTGATATATCATGTTGCATTTTTTCCTCTTCTTCATGAGTCATGCTAGAGCTTTTAGGTTGCCTACTAGGTGTTTGCATTTTCTTTCCTCGGGGCATCAATTACCAATAATAATGCTTTACTATGCCCTTTGAATTCCTTCAAACTAATGTTTCAAACCAATCTTATGCCAAAATTAAAAAAAAACTACACACCTTTTTTCACTTTGTAGGAGCCTAATATTGAATCTAATGTATCTATGTAATTTCAGATCATCTAGTTCTGAAATTGCGATTTGTGGTAGCCCTCTATGTCCTCTTTTCAATGCCACCAGTCTGATCCAAGTTGGATTCTCCAAGGAAGAGTTATGCAAAATCTCCCACAGTGACTTGATTATAGACTAGTTCAGTAGAACGAACTTGTACGACGTGCTATGAGTCACTTTTTCGACCTTTAGCTCTGAAAAATATATAGAAGAAACTAAAATCCATCCTCTCTATGCAACTTCTTACAAAATTGCAATCCAATGCTCAGAGAAAATGTTATGACGATTTTCCCCAGGTCACCTGTTTGGAATGTAATTCAGGACTCTGCAAAAAGCCCAACTTCCTCAGATCATATCTCCACAAATATAGCGTAAAAAGCTCTAAAATTCGGACCCGAGATTTAGCGCGATGTCTTCTCAAATGGGTTTCTTTTTTCAACTTCTGAAACATCACAGAAAAAAAGTTATAGCAAAAATTCCACTATGACCTGTTTGGAGCAGCGAAACCCTAGAATCCAAAGCCCTGATACCAAATGTTATGTAGCCAGCTCAAGAAAAAGATAGAAAAGATAGATCAACACCTTAGAATTCAGCCTCTTCAAGGCGGAAACCTCCTTTACATTACATAAATTAACAATTATTGGATGATTCAAATGACAAAACCTCCTTTCTATATATAGGAATCTAAGGAGTCACAATATAACCCAACCGACCTAACAATAATAATATAAAGCCACAAAAATAACAATAGATGGATTCTATGGGGCACAGTAATAACAAAATGGGGACAATAGGGGCACAACAATATTACTAAGGGGTATAACTACAATAGTAATGGGGTAATCAACAGTATTATAGGGACCCAACATTATCCCCACCACTATTATCACCTTTTACTACCCATTTATTACTCCCTAAACCCTCTCCCTCTCATGTTTTTCCCATAGCTTCATTTACATCCATTTCTCCATGCCATTGCACATACCACACACCCCATAAATTGTTGAATTGTGCAAAATAATAGAGTCAGCTAAATCATTGACAGAGGTAGTGATGTTGAGTATGAGGAAGAGATAGCCAATGATATTTCTATAGAGACACATAGGCAAATAAATCCTCACAAGGGAGGGAAAATTATAAGAGAAGAGCCCACTAGTTTAAGAGAATTATAGGCTTGCCCACTTGAAGTTTCTTGTTTCAAACACCAAGGATGTTTTGATTTTTGTGAACTAGTGGAAAGAGCTCAGTTTCACCATGAGTTTGCCAGACTTTTTGTGGCTCATTTACAGAGCCATGAGGTGACACTTTCTGGAGTAACCTTCAAAATATCACCATATGTCATTTCAGAGGCCACTAGAATCCCTAATGTGGGTGAGAAATGGTACAAGGGTCAGGACCTTGATGAGCATTACTATGAGCCTTACATCAAGGCTCAGTACAGGAAATAGGTGAAGAGGCTATTCCTGTTTAAATTATTGGAGAGAAGGTATGTTCCTTTGATGAGGATCATTATCAAATATTTCACTTGTGAAGGCAGATTCTCCAGATTGTATGCTTACCATATCAGACTCCTCATGCACTTCACCAGGTTAAAGATGATGAATCCCCCATATTTCTTGTTTAGAAAAATTGACAAAATAGCTTACCTTGTGCAGAAGAAACCATACCCTCAGTAGTTGAACATTCCTTAGGAGATTTTCATTGCTCATGAGATGTTAAAAGATCCATAGATCCCTTCACCAATGCATCAAGAAGAAGTGGGCCTTCTATCCATGAGGAAACAAGGAAAGAGGTCAAGGAAACCAAAATTGCTAAGATGCCAGTGTACTTGACATATCAGAGAGGCACAAGAAAAAATTTTGTAGCTGCTAGGCAAGTGTTCTCTCCATGGGATGTGGAAGGGATCTTCCCTTCTTCATCAGTCCACAGGAAAATATTAGCTCCACAAGGTGTGGAAGGGGCTCTGCCTTCTACATCGATAAAATAGGTATAGGTTGATTAGTTGAGAAAAGGCAAGGAAAAAGTGCAGGAGGGAGATCTTGGTGATAAAGTGGAAAGAGATTTTGACTTGATTGAGCATGAGGAGCCACAACAGCACTATACTCATCATGGAGTTGGCATCATTGACTTGGAGGCTCAAGATAGAAAAACTATCAAAGACATCACCATACAAGAAAGGGAAGCTCAAATACAAGATTTGGCAGACAACTTAGAGAGAGACAAGTTCATCATCAAATATTTGGAACAGGAAAACAAATAGTTGAGTGACAAGCAAGTCCTCATGGAGCTGGAAATGATTAAAGCAAACAGGCAAATTATCAAAGAGGCTCATGTCACATTGACTACTATTGAGCAGGAGATAGAAAATGATAGGGAAACTTGGTTTGAGAGGGTCGACATACATCTTGAATGACTTATTGAGAAGGCCAATAGGGATAAGAAAATTATTTGGCACATGGCATACCATTATATGACCTGCAACAAAATTTGTAACATGAGGATTAGAAAGTTAAAAGCTAGGCTAAGGAGAGCTTTGGAAGGCAAAAGGAAGCAAGATAGATTGAAGATGTTGGCTGAAGCCTCCCTAGCCCACCAAAGTATTTGATGGTGGTGTTCCATACCAAATTTGGAAAAATTTTGAGAAGTTTTTTCATTTTTAAAATTTTGAAATTTATAACACAGAAATTTTTCCGAAAGACGTAGTGCCACCAATGCTGTACGTTTTCCTGGGGCATCCATTGTAAAAAAGAAAGTTGACATTTTTAGATTCAGCATGATGAGGACATGCACCTTGGAAATTTTCATAAGTTTTGGAGCATATATGGTTCACGAAAAGGTCCAAAAACTACCAAAAAGTGACCCCTCTGCCTCTTTTTGGACACACAGAAGCAGTCTTGGGAGATTCACGTTTTGAGGGGCCCAATGACCTCAAAATTCAAAACGTCTAGGTGTTTTAGAATCTAGACTTGAATACCTTTCCAATGAGCTATCATGGACTCAATTTCGTGAAGGGTAAGGCCTCCAAACGTAGGTGGAAAGTGGCATTGTTCTTATGACCATTTTGCTCAGAAAACCAAAATTTGCCTGTTTTGACTGTGAATTTGATTTCTCTCTCCCCACGGATGATTTCACTGATGTAATTGATGACATGGCATGTAAATGTAATGGTAAAATAGTGTTAGATGGTGGATTCATTAGTTAGAGGTGTTTTTGAGGCAAATGAATCAGTTTCCCTACTTTTAGAGGCAAGTTGTTTCATTGCCTATATTCCTGGTCCTTGTTGGGAAATGGTTGAAACAACCCCTCTTCTCATGGTTTCGACCCTGATGGTTAGGATGAGGGATTGCAATATCTATATTATGTATTTTATTTCTCATTTGCAAGGGTTGGACTCACTTGGATTCTCTGAGCTTGATTGTACACCAACGTAAGCAGTTTGGCAAGGAAATTAATAGGAGTTGCAACTATTTTTATGGGATCCTTGTGGTATGGTGTTTTTTCATAGTTTATTATTTTGTTATCAGTTGTATACATGTTTTATGTATGCCATCATCTATTTCGTTGCTTATAATTGAATGATATCAAGATAAAGAGGTAGAATACATTGTTTGCAGTGCTCTACCTTGGGAAATCATTCAGTATTCTATGTTTTTTGTTGTTTGAGAAAGATACATGATCGCCAAATGACCTCCTCAGCTCCTCACCAGTATTAGACACCTCACGTAACTTAATTTCAAGTGATAAATCCTATACCTACCTTGCCCCATAGAACAATGTGCATTCTGACCTAATTTCCCAGACCTAAACTGCCAGCTCCATCTGATCTAGCAAGAAACCAAAAATTCAATCAAAATATTTTGAGCTACTATACCTAGCCTAAAATATTTACCTAATATAGTCATCTTGACTGAGATTCATAAGGAGAGAGCCCTCTCCCAACCTAGTAGGGCTAGCTACCAAGTTAAACTTGGTTGTGGTTACCCTAGAATTTCCTTCTTTCAGCCTGAGGTCAATCTAGGCAATAACATGGTGGCGACCATACTAGGGATGAAATCTCATTAAACCCCAGTACTTTTTCATTCTTTTCAAGAAGTTTTGAACTTTTGGATGATAAGTTTAGAATTCATTAGGTTGAAAATTAGAAAGTTGTAAAGCAATAAGGAAATCTTTAGAATTTGAACATACTGGCTTCAAGAAGATACACCAGATCCAACATGGATCTGAATCCTCTAGACATTGTTAGTGAACCTCAATGCATTGGCTGAAATTATATGAACGTTGTAGAGAGACCTACTATAAATCAAGAAAAACCAAGTGATGATTCCCTCATTAGAGTCAATTCATTATCAGAAAAGTTAGACACCTTGCAAGATCTTGAATTTGATGTTAATTTTGAGCAAGGTCTATTCCGCAGTAAGTCTTTAAGTTGGATTGACCAAAAATTTTTTGATCCTTCCATATTTCAAGATAATTCTGATTCACAGAGTTCTTATTCATAGCTTCTTCATACTCTTGATTTCATACAAAGCATTTCTGCAGAATTAACTCGGAAGACTCGTACCCCATTCATTGATTTCCGAGACATTTTCACTCAGTCTAGCCCTCGTCCTGCACCTTCTTCTCCACATATTAATCAAGCAACTCAGACTATCACCAATATCCTTGAGCTTTTAGAATCGGCATCCACTACTCTCAATTCAGCAGTATTTCCATCAATTTCTGAAGTCCATTCACAACCTCAGTTTATACCTACACTTCCCTTTCAACCTATCATATCCAATCAAAAACCTATCACCCCTACTCCTCCATCAACCACTGCATTAAACCCAACTAGTCCAACCATTGTTTCAAATCCACCTTGAGTCATGGTTGCCTAATATGCACCGCTCGTTCTGCTTCAGAATCTAGATGATATGCCCTCTGATTACCAAAGTAATATACCTCTTTTTGATGCAACTCCAAGCATTACAACGCAGCAACATGTGGATAGAATGGATGACCTCTTTGACCTTCACGAGGTAGAAGAAGAAAATGTGACCATGAGATTATTTGTGAAAAGTATTGGAGGCAAGGTTTGTAAATGATTCTGAGCTTTACCAGTAGCCTCTATAAACACTTTGCCAGTTCTGCATAGACAATTCCTCGACTGGTGGGAGGTAATGAAGAACCCACTCCAGATTTTATCTAAGTATGAAAATACAAAAGGAATGCGGGTGAAAGTGTGCAAGATCACTGTGTGAGGTTCAATGCAGTTTATAATGCTATTCTAGCTAACATTAAACCACTGATGGGGTTAGCATTGCTCAAATTTCTAGATGGTTTCGATGTTGATATGGCATATCAGTTACAAGAAAGAGATCCTACCACACTTGAAGATATGCAGAAGCATGCTGTCAGTGTAGAAGAAAATCTACTGGCCAAAAGAACGAGGATGAAATCTGAAAATAAGGTGACTATAAAGGAAGAAGCATCTACCTCAAATGTTAAGGTGAATAATTTTCTCTAGAAAATTGAGAAGATGCTTGGCCAGCTAACTGTTGCAGATAAACCGAAAACAACAATATGGAATCCAAACTTTAGAGGACAAAAGTAGCCCCAATTTAGGATTAAACAAAGGGAGCAAAAGGCACAAGATCAGACAACACAACAATAGTAGGTCAGAACTCTTTTGCAGCAAAACTATGTGTGTGGAATAGAGGATGAAGTTGATGATGATCCGGTGGTTGAGGCAAATAGTTTCTTCATTGCTGATGGTTATCCCATTTTTCTAACAAAAGATGAAGAATATTCGGAGGTTCCAAATACCCAAAGGGAGGAAGATTACACACTAGCAAATGAGGCAGTTTTGGAGGATGAGTCGGATGATTATTAGCGAGGATATATGAATGCATTGATAGCACAACATAAGCAATATTCATTGAGAAGCAGGGATGTACCAGTCAATACAATTCAAAAAAGAAAGGAAGCACAATCCAAAAATGACTCCACAAATATTTAGAAGAAAGGGAAAGAGTCTACTAATCTGATTTCCAGCAAAGTACCATCAGACAATAGCATTGCAAATGATAAGAATAATAAAAAAAGTGTAGCAAAAGAAAGAGGAGAAAAGAAGGACCTTCCTGTCAAAGTGGTAGAGAAAGTTCCAGCTTTTAGTTTAGAAAATGAAATTGCTAAATCAAAAGTTTCAATTCCTTTGACCGAGTTGATTAAGAACAACAGCTATAAACACCAGGTGTCCAAGATTTTGCATATAGATCCTTTATCTGATATGGTCAATGTAGAAGATGATCATCCTGAGCTCATTTTTGGCCCCACCTTAGAAGGTCAGTCTGAAGATAGTGAAGTTCCTCCATTTTATATAAGCCTTAGAATACACGAGTATGTCTCCATAATGCCATGTTTGACTCTGGAGCTTCCCATATTCTGATGCCAAAAGCCATTATCGAGAAATTGGGCCTTGACATTACTCGAAAATATCATGACCTGTATTCTTTTGATTTTGGTAGGGTCCGATGTATTGGCCTTATCAAAGACTTGGTGGTATCTTTAGACCAAATTCCAGCCAAGAATGTGTTGATGGATGTTGTTGTTGTTGACATTCCACCACGGTTTGGTATGCTTTTGTCCAAATTGTGGGGTGCAAATCTTAAAGGTACTTTACAGCTTGATTTCTCTTATGCTACCATTCCCGTGTTTGGCCAATTGAGAAAACCATACAGGGAGAAGAAAAAGAAATACATGATTACTAGCAAGGAGAAACCACTTAAGCCTCCAATTAATGTTGTACATACAGATTTAGAATCATTTTTACTATATTTAGATAGTGGTTTGAATGATGTTGATAGTTATTTAGTTGAAGTAGAAGATGTTCCGAAGATTTCAGAAAATTTTAGAGTAGCCCTTGATCAAGAAAGATAGAAAATAACAAGTTCTTCTGAGAAGTCCACGTACCAGTATTAGCAAAAAGACAGTGAACAATAGAAAAATGAAGAGATCAGTCAAGGTAAGGAAGAGAATGAAACAAAATTTCAGCATCTAGAAGAAGAGGCGGGTCTTCGGAGTATGGATTTTGACGGAACCGTGGGTAAGGATGGTGCTGGCATAGGGATTTGGATTCGGAGCCTTGCTTTCCAGCCTGACAAAGTCCCTAGTAATGTTAGAGTATGTTCTTACAAATCAAATTTTGACTACTCTAACAATGAAGTGGAGTATGAAGCTTTCATTGCAGGTCTGAAAACTTTGAAGAAGTTGAATGCAAAGAGGATTTCGGTCTATGGAGATTCGGAACTGGTAATCAAATAGGTAAAGGGAGAGTGTCAAGAAAAACACCTGAGGATGACAACCTACAGAAATTCAGTTCTAAACATCTTGCGAATGTTTCTTGATTATACTTTGACAGTTGTACCTCGGACTCAAAAGATTATAGAAGATTCACTTGCCACTGCTGCAAGCAATTTGATGATCCCAATGAACGCCAGCAACAAGTTTGAAATTCATGTCAAACACCGGCCTGCTATTCCGAACAATTTAAGGTATTGGAAAGTGTTTTGGGATGATAATGAAATCAATACCTTCTTTTAGAATGAAGGAAATTTCAATGATTCTTCCATAGATGATGACTATGATACCGATGAACAAGAGATTGAGGTGAACCAGATGGAGATATTGCAGCTAAAAGACAACATTATTCCTAAGGCTCTTATACCTTTAGGAGAACTTTTTGATCAAGATGATGTGGCTAGAAAGACGAGTTTGGTGGCTACAGATAAAGGATTTGAGTATGTCAATCTTGGAATAGCAATTAAGCCCAAGTTTGTGAAATTGTTCAAAGCATTTTCTCCTAAGGTAAAGACTAAATATATTATATTGTTATCTGAATTTTTTGATGTGTTTGCTTGGGATTATTCAAATCTGAAGGTGTATGAAAAAGATATAATTTAGCACACAATTCCCATCAAGCCAAATCAGAAGCCATTCAGACAGAAGTTGAGAAGAATCAGCCCCAAGTTGCTGCCTTCCATCGAAAAAGAGGTAAACAGATTATTCAAAGCTGGTATAATTGTCCCAATTACATTTTCTAATTGGATTTCGAACTTGGTTCTGGTACAAAAGAAGACCGGATAAATAATATTTTGTATCGATTTCTGGAACCTTAACAAGGTATCTTTCAAGGACAATTACCCACTTCCGAAGATGGATCATATCTTGTAGAGAGTGGTTGGAGCATCACGCATGTCACTACTCAATGGATATTCATGTTATAATCAAATTCTGGTGCATGAAAATGATCAAGACAAAACTGCATTTACCACACCTTGGGGAACTTTTCATTATGCTAAAATGCCATTTGGTTTGAAGAATGTTGGAGCCACATTTCACCGTCGAGAAATGGACATTACTTTTTCCAATGAAAAGGATGTATTTCTGGTTGTATATTTAGATGATTTGACAGCTTTTTTAGGTTCCGATGATAAGCATCTACACAATTTAAAGATTGTGTTTCAGAGATGTAGGAAGTTCGGGATATCTCTTAATCCAAAGAAAAGTCTCTTCGCCATGGATGAAGGAAAGTTTCTTGGTCATATTATATCAAAAGAAGGAATTTTCATTGATCCTTCAAGGGTGGAGGCAATTCAGCAAATGGATTTTCCTTGGAACAAGAGGGAGATACAAGCTTTTATTGGAAAGATGAATTTCTTACGCATATTCATACCCAATGTAGTTGAGCATTTAAGAGAAACATCTAACATGTTGAAAAATGATAACATGGTAAAATGGATGGAGGATGCCATGAAGTCACTTAATCTGGTAAAGTATGCTCTATCTATAGCTTCGGTCTTGATTAGTCCTAATTATACTCAAGATTTTATCATATTTTCATTCGCATCCAAGCATACCTTGGCTGCAGTACTGATGCAAAAGAGAGATCAGCTGGAGAAGCCCATTGCCTTTTTCAACAGGACCCTTAGAGATGCTACCTTGCAATACAATATAATTGAAAAATAGGCTCTTGTTCTTGGCAAAGTGTTGAAGGATTTCAGAGTGTATATTCTACACTCACATATCATAGCATACGTTCCCAATGTAGCAGTTAAGGATGTGCTGATACAAACTAATCTGGAAGGAAGGTGAGGAAAATGGATTGCAATGATGTTGGAATATGATCTAGAGATTAAACCCACAAAGTTGATCAAAGGACAAGGTTTGGCGAGATTAATGGCTGAATCAAATCTGCATGCTTTAGATATCAATCTGATTGCAGCCATGTCAAAAGATAGAGAAGAAGGTTCTCTAGTTCAAGTGTCTGAAATGTTTCTTCAGTCACCATGGTATTCAGACATAGTGTATGTACTTCAACACCTTTCACCACCTCCGAGAATGACAAAGGACAAAGGTAGATCACTCAAACTCAAAGCTGCAAAATTCTGCATTCTAAATAATGCCCTTTATTTGTTAGGTAAACTTGACTCATGATAGAGTCAAATTTGACCGGGTTAAACAGTGATGGTTTTGAGGCACATGGTATTGTGCACCCATGGTATTCTTCCCGTGGTATTATATGTAATGGAGCCTATAAAAGGCTGGAAGGACTTCATTTTAATGCAAGGGCCTGGAGGTGAGCGGTGAAGGCTCACTTGGCCGAATTGGCCAGGGTTTTGGCCAGGATAATGAAATTTCATTATGATCGGGTTTTTCCCCAAATTTGGGGTTTCCCAGATAAACATGTGTGTTTATCGTTGTTTCTAGTTATTTTTATATTTATTTCTCTCAATGATTCTCTGTAATTAATTTGTGTTCTTGGGTAAATTTCTTAACAAGTGGTATCAAAGCCATGCCCCAAAGTTAGCCAAGTGGATGAATGCCGAATGAAGCTCCACAATGGAATGATATTGTCCACTTTGGGCCTAAGACCTCATGGATTTGATTTTGGGCTTTACTCCCAAAAGGCCTCATACCAATGGAGATATTTTTCCATCCTTATATACCCATGATCCTCCCCACTTCTAGTCAATGTGGGACTTTGGTCGTATACCCAACATTATTGGAAAGATTCGGGAGGTGTGTTACTTAACTGTTTGGTTGAAAATGAAGCTCAGTAGGTGATGTATGACTTTCACAAAAGTGATTGTGGTGGTCATTTATTCTAGAAGACAATAGCAAACAAAGTGTTGAGAGCGGGTTACTAATGGCCGACTCTATTTTTAGATGCTTACAAAATAGTCATGAGATGTCATGAATTTCAGGTCTTTCAAGGGAAAAGAAAATTGTTGCCTCTTCCTTTGAAACCTGTCGAAGTCAATGCACCATTGCAGTAGTGGGGACTTGATTTCATCGGGGAAACCCATCCAACATCATTGGCACAACAAAAATGGATCCTAACAGCAACCAACTACTTTTCCAAGTGGATTGAAGCAATTCCGACCAGACAAGCCATAGATACGGTAATCATCCAATTTCTAGAGTCAAATATTTATCTGGTTTCGGTTGTCTTAGTAAAATCAGCATAGATAATGTAGCCACATTCAAATCAAAGAGGATGATTGAATTTTGCAGCAAGTATAACATCACTTTGGGTCATTCTACAACATATTACCCATAGGGAAATGGCTTAGTTGAATCATCCGATAAGTCTTTGGTGAACATCATCAAGAAGATGCTGGAAACAAATACGAAAAGTTGACATAGGAAGTTGGTTAATGCTTCATTGGCTGACAGAGCGAGCCAGAAGAGATCCATAGGTATGTCTCCATTTGAATTAGTTTATGGCATTGACACAGTTTTTCCAACATCTCTTGTAGTTTCGGTTATGAGACTGTTATAGGAAGCTGGCAGTGAAGAGGATGACTCTCAGTGAAGAATCAATCAGATGATTCATCTACAACAAGCAAGGGATGAAGTTTTCCAAAACACTTTCAGATTACAGGAAAAGATCAAGAAAATCTATGATCAGAAAACTAAAGCAGGCAAATTTCAGCTAGAGGGTGTAGTGTTGCAGTGGGATGCTCAGAATGAGGACAAAAGAAAACATGACATGTTTGAAAACTTATGGAAAGGACCCTATAATATTGCAGCATACAGAGGATAGAATGCTTTTCTGCTCAGTGAGATGGATATGGTCAGGATTTTTCAGGACAGCGAGTAAATGGTAGGCTCCTATAGCACTACTACTTTTGAGGTGATTTCTGAAGTCATTGCAAGATTTCACGGTACACAATCATTTCAGCTTGGGGCCCAAGGTGAAGGCTATAAAGTTTAAATGATATGTGTAAGGTTTGTTGGTTCTAGTTTAGCTTCTAGTCACAATTTGAGTCATGAGTCAGTTTCAGTTTGCATAATGTCAGTTTTCAGTTTTTGAAGAGTTTGACTCCCTTGCCCAGTGGATAAGGCTACTAGGTCTATGGCATTTTTGGCACCTCCAAGGAGCTACCATCCCCATTGGAGCCAATGTTAGTGTCAGTGTCTTCACATTTCCATCAATGATCAAAATCTTCTCTTTTGCATTTCATAGTAGGAGGCCCGTACTAATGAGTTTGCATTCCATTAGGTCATGGATTTGCTGATGGTAGGGTTTACTTCAATTTTTCCCTCATGATCTGTACATGTTGATCCTCTTTCATATATTTCATTCATGGCTCATGTTCACTCTACAGTTTAATTCATTAGCTTTTAGGGTCCCATCATGGTCAAATTTAGTGATTATATGCCAAATAATGATCAACAAGGACATGAGAAGGCCATTAATTATTGGTAAAGCCATAATTTATCATTTTGAAAACTTGACATAGTTCTCACCTCAAAACCTGTTTTGAGGAAAAAACAGAGAATTTTGTTCCTATCTTCATTTATGATGTAATTTTATCTTTTTCATATGTAATATTTGTTCCCAGCTTCTCCTAATCTTATGATCTTTCCAAGCACCTGCCACTGTAAAAACCAAGTTATCTAAAGCATCAGTCCAACTGCAAGACCAAAAGAGAATAAAAAATAAAAAATAGAGCATTTAAAAGGACAAAGAGACATTACAAAAATGGGTTTTTTAAGAGCAAAACTTAAAAAGGGAATTTCATATATAAACTCATTCTCATTTATTTTCATGCCATTGTGTCATTTTGCAAATCAAAAGAGCCAAGGAGAGAAGAAATATTGGTTTTCTAAGCATTCTTGAGCAAAACAGGGGTGGCGCTACACTTAGAGGAAAAGGCACTGCGGTTTTGGGCCGAGCGCTATGCTCCTGTGAAGTGGCGCTACGCTTACAAACTGGTACTATGCTTAGAGGCCGATTTCACAATGTAAATTATAACGAGCACTGCGCTCCTTGGTTGTGGTGCTGTGCTTAGGCTAGCGAAGTCCAAAAATGCTCCTAGCTTCCGATTTCTCCCAAATTTCCTCTTGTTTAACATTTGGCAAGTAAGTATCGTTGTTCCTCTTGCTACTCATTTTGCATATGTCAAGAATTTTATGGTTTTGCTCTCTTGAATGAAAACCCTAATCTCCACTATAAAACCCTAGTTCTTGATTCCTCCTACCACTCATCTGATAAAATGAAATCCTTATCCCCACCACTATTATCACCATCTACTACCCATTTATTTCTCCCTAAACCCTCTGCCTCTCATGTTTTTCCCATAGCTTCATTTACATCCATTTCTCCAGGCCATTGCACATACCACCCACCCCATAAATTGTTAAACTGTGCAAACTAAGAGAGTAAGCTAAATCATGGACAAAGGTAGTGATGTTGAGTATGAGGAAGAGACATCCAGTGACAGTTCTATAAAGAGACATAGGCAAAGAAAGTCTCACAAGGGAGGGAAAATTATAAGAGAAGAGCCCACCAGTTTAAGAGAATTACAGGCTTACCTAGTTGCAGTTTCTTGTTTTAGACACCAAGGATTTTTGATTTCTGTGAACTAGTGGAAATAGCTCAGTTTCACCATGAGTTGGCTAGAATTTTTGTGGCTCATTTTCATAACCATGAGGTGACGCTTGCTAGAGTAATCTTCAAAATATCACCAGCTATCATTTCAGAGGCCACTGGAATCCCAAATGTGGGTGAGAAATGGTACAAGGGTCAGGACCTTGATGAGCATTACTATGAGCCTTACATCAAGGCTTAGTACAGGAAATAAGTGAAGACGCTATTCCCCTTTAAATTCATGGAGAGAAGGTATGTTCCTTTGATGACGATCATTATCAAATATTTCACTTGTGAAGGAAAATTCTCTTAGTTGTATGCTTACCATATTAGACTCCTCATGCACTTCAACAGGGTAAAGATGATGAATCTCCCATATTTCTTGTTTAGAAACATTAACAAAATAACTTACCTTGTGCAAAAGAAACCATACCCTCAGTAGTTGAACATCATATATCATTACTCTTTGATCAAAATCATTGTTCTTCACCATCTTAATCTCCTTAACATTCCTTGGGAGATTTTCATTGCTCATGAGATGTTCAAAGGTCTACAGATACCTTCACCAGTGCATCAAGAAGAAGGTGGGCCTTCTAGCCATGAGGAAACCAGGAAAGAGGTCAAGGGAACTAAAACTGTTGAGATGCCAATGTACTTGACATATCAAAGAGGCACAAGAAAACTTTTTGCAGCTGCTAGGCAAGTGTTTTCTCCACGGAATGTGAAAGGGACCTTGCCTTCTTCATCAGTCCACAGGCAAATGTTAGCTCCACAAGTTGTGGAAGGGGCTTTGCCTTCTACATCGACAAAACAGGTACAGGTTGAGCAGTTGAGCAAAGGAAAGGAAAAAGTGCAGGAGGGAGATCTTGGTGATGAAGAGGAAAGAGATGTTGACTTGATTGAGCATGAGGAGCCATAGTAGCACTACACTCATCATGGAGTTGGCATCATTGACTTGGAGGCTCAGGACAAAAAAATATCAAAGACATCATCATACAAGAAAGGGAAGCTCAAATACCGGCTTTGGTGGACAACTTAGAGAGAGCCAAGTTCATCATCAAATATTTGGAATACGAAAACAAAAAGTTGAGTGACAAGCAAGTCCTCACGGAGCTAGAAATGATCAAAGCAAACACGCGAATTGTTAAAGAGGCTCATGTCACATTGACTCCTATTGAGCAAGAGATAGAAAATGCTAGGGAAACTTGGTTTGAGAGGGTCAACATACATCTTGAAGGACTTATTGAGAAGGCCAACAGGGATAAGAAAATGCTCCAACACATGGCATACCATTATATGACGCGCAACAATTTTTTTAACATGAGGATTAGAAAGTTAAAAGCTACGCTAAGGAGAGCTTTGGAAGGAAAAACGAAGCAAGATAGATTGAATATGTTGGTTGAAGCCTCCCTAGCCCATGAAAGTAGTTGATGGTGGTGTTCCATGCCAAATTTGGGCAAATGTTGAGATGTTTTTTCTTTTTTGAAATTTTGAAATTTATAGCACAAAAATTTTGCCCAGAAGCACAATGCCATTGGCGCTGCGCTTTTTCTTGGGGAATCTATTGGAGAAAAAGTTGACATTTTTGGATTCAGCATGATGAGGACATGCACCCTGGAAATTTTCAAAAGTTTTGGAGCAGATATGGTTCACCAAAAGGTCCAAAAACTACCTAAAAATGACCTCTCTATCTCTTTTTGGACACACAGAAGTAGTCTTGGGAGATTCAAGTTTTGAGGGGGAAAATGACCTCCAAATTCAAAAATTCTAGGTGTTTCAGAACCTAGACTTGAATACCATTCCAATGAGCTATCATGGGCTTAATTTGGCTAATGGAAAGCCTCCAAAATTAGCCAGAAAGTGGAGCTACACTTACAACCATTGGTGCTGCGCTTATGACCATTTTGCTCAGAAAACCAAAATTCGCCTATTTTGACTATGAATTTGATTTCTCTCTCCTCATAGATGATTTCACTGATGTATTTGATGACATGGAATGTAAATGTAATGGTAAAATAGTGTTAGAGGGTATGTTCATTAGTTAGAGGTGGTTTTGAGGAAAATGAATTAGTTTCCTTACTTTTAGAGGCAAGTTGTTTGACTGCCTATATTCCTGGTCCTTGTTGGGAAATGGTTGAAACAACCCCTCTTCTCATGGTTTCATCCCCTGATGGTTAGGATGAGGGATCGCAATGTCTACATTATGTATTTTCTTTCTCATTTGCAAGGGTTGGACTCACTTGAATGCTCTAAACTTGATTGCTCATCAGTGTAAGTAGTTTGGCAAGGAAATTAATAAGAGTTGCAGCTATTTTTATGGGATCCCTGTGGTATGGTGTTTTTTCATTGTTTCTTCCTTTGTTATCAGTTGTTTACATGTTTTATGTATGCCATCATCTCTTTCACTGCTTCTAATTGAATGATATCAAGATACATAGGTAGAATCCATTGTTTGCAGTGCTCTACCTTGGGAAATCATTCAATATTCTATGTTTTCTATTGTTTGAGAAGGATACATGATTGCCACATGCCCTTCTCAGCTCCTCACCAGTCTTAGACACCGCACCTCACTTAGTTTCAAGTGCTAAAGCCTATACCTACCTTGCCCCATAGAACACCCTGCATTTTGACCTAATTTCCCACACCTAAACTGCTTAGCTCCATCTGATCCAGCAAAAAACCAACAAAGTCAATCAAAATATTTCGAGCTACTATACCTAGCCTAAGGTATTTACCTAATCTAGTCATCCTGATTGAGATTCATAAGGAGAGAGCCCTCTCCCAACCTAGTAGGGCTAGCTACCAAGTAAAGCCTGGTTTGTGGTTACCCTAGAATTGCCTTCTTTCAGCCTGAGGTCAATCTAGGCAATAACAAATAGTTTTCAAGAAATATACCTTCAAGATGGTTCGGGGAGCCTTGGTATTGATGTGGGGATTTCGGATTGGAAATCTGTACAAGATTCAAGGTAGCACTGTTATTTATGGGTGAAACAATTCTATGGTTCCTGAAAGTGGAGCAAAAAATCTAGTGGTCTTTGCAGAAAAGACCATGTTATGGTATCAAACACTTGGACATATTGGAGATAAGGACCTTATAATAGTTCATGGTAATGGTATGGTAGAATTTATGTCTAATGTCTCTCTGGATTTTTATTTCTGTGAAAATTGTGTATATGAGAAGCAGAATTGGGTGAGTTTCCCCTCGAGTGGAAAGAGGGGGAAACATATATTAGAGCTTGTACACAATGATGTGTTTTGACCCATGTCGGTTCCATCAGTGGGGAATTTTGTGTACTATATATCATTTATAGATGACTTCTCAAGGAATACATGGATATATTTCCTTAGGAAGAAATCTGAGGTCTTTGACAGGATTAAAGAAATTTAAGGATCTGGTTGAAAACTAGACAAAGAAGAAGACAAAGGTGCTAAGGGTAGATAATAATGGAGAGTTTTGCAAGAAGGAATTTGAAGAGTTTTGTAAGAAGTGTGGTATATCACAGAAAAAGACTAATCCATACACACCTGAGAAACATGGAGTTGCAGAAAGAATGAATAAGATGTTGATGGAAAGGGAAGGAAGCATGCTCAGTGGTGCTGGGTTAGGACAAGAATTCTGGGTAGAGGCGGTGGTGATTCCATGTTACCTAGTCAACATATCACCTTCATCAGTGTTGGAGGACAAGACTCCACAAGAGGTATGAACTGGTACAAAACCTTATCTTTCACATCTGAGGGTAGTTGGATGTGATGCATATGTACATGTTCCAAAGGAGAAAAGAACAAAGTTGGATAGTAAATCTGAAAAGTGCATCTTTATTGGGTATAAGGATGGTTTAAATGATTATAAGCTTTGGAACCCAGAAACAAGGAAGGTTGTGTACAATCGCAATGTGGTGTTTAGAGAGTGTTGTGGCCACCAACAACCCCCCTCCTTATGAAGTGTTATTGCTAATACTAAATAAGTGGGGACCCTCAGTAAAAATCTAAAAAAATCAATTAGTGTTATATTTTCTTTAAGATGAAACTTACGACATTATGGACTTAGGAAAATGCCTTGAAGAATAATAAAAAAAAAAAACTAAGTTTCATAATGAAGAAAGTAAAATTCACTCCTTAACTGATATCGCATCACTTAAAGAATGATAGGGTACCTTCTAATGAGTTAAAATGATAAAAAACGTGAGATTGTGATGCTAAACTTCATCGCATCGCATATGTTAAAGAAGCACTAACATTGAAAAACTCTAAAATCACTGATATGCGATATCGCATATCGTGCATCACAAAAATCACATGAATTAGACATAAGGATTATAACGATTAAGCGATCTGCAATATTGCGATGTTGCAATACCGTGATATTGCGATGTCGCGATACTGCGATACTGCAATATTGAGACACTGCGAAGTTGCAATGTTGTGATATTGCGATACTGCGACCTTGCGATAGAACAGTATGATGAAATTGCAATTTGCGATACAGCAATCTGCGATATCGCAAAGCAAAATCGCATGACCCCTCCATCGCAGTTGGTTCTGGCTCATTATTCGAGAAAACTTTTTTAGCCAAGAGTTGGTCATGCATTTTAATGCGAATTAATGAGTTGTTGCTAGTTGTTAATGAAGTTTGGTGTTGTGTTTTTCGAAGAACTACTTCACATAAGGTGGCATGTTTTGCATATCTTCAACATTTAAAGTTTTCCTGTCATTACCTGTTATCATTACTTTCACTTTAAATGTAAACTGCAGGAAAGAAGGACGAAGCGTTATACAAGGCAATATGCCGAAAACTATGAGGAGGAAAGGCAACACTCCCATGTCCATTTTGGAAGGCACACCTAATCCACTTAAGGGAGAGAAAGAGCTGCAAAACTCTTCTGAGGCATCCGTCACAGATTTCTCATATACAGCCATGGTTGAATGGGTGCTGAACGATGCTGATACCAGAAACAAACAGTTTAATGCTCAAGGTCAAGAGCTCACGGAATCACTATTTTTACAAATTTTAAGCTTTATACCAAATGAGAGAAAAAGGCGCAAGAGGCGAAAAACGCATCAGGGAAGTGCAGATCAAGAAACAGAGGCAGTTTCCGATGCGTGATTAGGGCTTAGCACTAATCGCGCATCGCTAAGAAAACTTTCTCGAAAAGGAAGGCTCCTAGTTACTTAGTCACCTGCAAGCCCCGAAAATTGTAAGAAAGAAGCGATAGAAACAAACAGGAAATAGAAGACTGAAGGAAAAGCAGAAGGAGTCCAAGGGTTAACCAAGTTGAAATGGGATTTTTACCAGGTATAGATGGTAATGTCACATAGTCATTGGATGACTCTCAAGTATATCATCAATTTTACTGAGAAAATAATGCCAGCTCTTGTCGATTCTATTTGCTTAACTCAACCAAAGACGGAAGACAGTCAGTCGACTCCACTCAGGAAAATACTGAATGCTTGCGACATTAAGGAGAGAATTTAGAAATAGTTAGATAGTAGATTTAATTTTAGAAATAGTTTTGCTTAGAAAGAGGATGGCCATTTAAACCGAATCCTCAATTTCTGTAAATAAGTTATTTAGTTAGTAGTATTTAAACCCTTCTCATGCATTTAGAGAAGGGTCCAGAAATTTATCAAAAAATTGTCCTCAGAACATGCACTTTTGCACCCTCAGAGGAGGTTTTGATGAATGAATGGAATAGGGTTTATTTGATAGTTGCATTTGATATCTGTTACTGATGTTGCACTTATGTACTCTTAGTAGATGTTAAATCAAGGAGAGATAAATCAATTGTCGCTTGAAGCTCATGAGTAGGATTAGTTATAAATGGTACTTTTATATCTTAACCATTTCTGCTTATGCGTTAAAGTGATATTCAGTTTTTAGTTGTTTATATATTACAGTGTGGATGCCTGAGTTATCATTTGGCACTTTTATACGGGGATAACTATTTATTTATGCTTAGTGTATGAATAGCTCATTTATGCGATAAGTTTTCACAACTGTTTCATCTAACTTCTTATACGAAGTAGTTCATATTTATTGAATTCTTTTCTTATAATAGCTGAATTGATCTTTATTACCAGTTATTGTTTGAAATCTTTTTAGATCGCATAGAAGAAAGATCACACCCTGGGTTAGCATAAATTTTGATGTTTTTCTGTTTATTAGAATACAATAGCATAGCATTTGATTAGAATTAGGATAGAAGTATTCCATTTAGAACAAAAATACCCATCTTTCTCACACACACATTGAATTGGGAAACTGGTCCCATATCCCCAGTCGGACCCGCTATACCAAATGGATAAGGAGATTCCAACCAAGGTTTGGACCGGGTGGGTATCCCCCTTGTTGTAGACTCAATTTTCGGGGCCTTCAACAGGTTACAAGTGAAATTCGAATTTGCAATACATACTTCAAGATTGACAGATGTCATTCTACGGTTTGTGGCTTGAGTATGCCTTGGAAGGAAACTCAAATTTTATAGCTTAAAGGGAAAAAATGGAGGTTGTGTTAGAGGATAATGGCTTGAAGTAATTCATTGATCAAGAAATTCCTGAGTTAGCAACATCGGATGCACAAAATTTGGCCGAATGGAAGAAGTGTGTGGCGAAGGCAAGGCAGATAATCCTTGAGGGAGTTTGAGACCACATTTTCTTGAGTCTCCATGGAAAGGAAACTCTGTATGCTATGTGGAAAACATTGATGAAATTGTATCAAAACAATAGTTACCAATGAAAATTAGCACTGAAGGACAAAATTCGAAAATCAAAATGGAGAAAGCCCAGAGAATTCCAAAATACTTGACCAAGTTCACTCAGTGTCATGATGAACTTGGAAGTGTTGAAATCATGGTTGTCAAGGATGATATGGCGAGTCTTTTTCTTATAGGACTCCTAAAGAGTTGGCATAGTTATCAGTACTCTATCAATGGTTGGGAGAAGTTACTGGATTGGGAACAACTGTGGTTGGATTTGATGTAGGAGGAGATCAGGAGGAACACCAAGGATGGTTCTTCATCAAAGATTGATGATGACGAGAACTTTGCCTTAGTGATTAAGGAGAAGAAGGGGAAAGGGAAAAATTCCCATTCCAAATCAGATGCTTATCATGGAGTTAAAAGAAATACATGACTAAAGTTAAGTTCTTTCATTGTCATGAGCTGGGCCATTTTTCTGCAAATTGTCCACTCAATAAGTCTAAGAAGAAGTCCTTAGGAGGAGCGGGCAAGCAAGGCTTTGGCCTCTCAATTCGAATTGGAATTTTCCCTCATTGCATGCATGGTGTCATCAATGATATGAAGTGTATGGTACTTAGATATTGGAGCTTCATTCCACATGACTAGCGACACAGAGTTATTCAGTGACTTGGAGAAGAAAGATCTCCAAATGCATATTAAGATGGGTGACGACGGGAAGTATAGTGTGACTAGATTGGGCACAGTTACTTTTTAGTGGGAGAATAGGGCTCCACTCACCTTGAATAATGTTATGTATCTTCTTGGGCTGAAGAAGAACTTGGTATCCATTTCCATGCTTGAGGATAGAGGTTATGATGTGATACTCTCAAAAGGAAATGTGTTCCTTTGACACATAGACATGGGTCAAGTAAAGAATATAGGGATTCAGGTGAAGAATCTCGATAAGATGGAGGTAGAGGAGTGCACTGCTTTGGCAACAAAAGAAGAAAAGGTGCAGAGATGAGACATTAGCGAGTTGTGGCACATGCGATTGGGCTACTTGCATCGTGGAGATTTGACGATATTGTAGCAGATCTCTACCAATCTTCCCAAAGGTATGCTTGAGAAAGTTGATACATGCAAGGGTAGTAATTTGGGAATATAAACCAAGTCTTCCTTTCACAATAGAGACATTCGAGCAGAGGCCTAGAGCAAGTCCATTCAGATGTGTGTGGACCATTCTCGACAGCAACCATGACCAAACACAGGTATTATGTGATATTTGTTGATGACTATTCTCATAAATGTTGGATATTTTTCATGCAAGGGTGATTTTGCATGATCAAGACCTACCACTACATTTGTGGGTTGAGGCATGCAACACATCAATATATGTTTAGAACCATAACCCAAATTGGATACTTGAGATGAAGACACCAGAGGAGGCTTATTTCAGTAAGAGGCCAGATGTTGGTCACTTCAATATTTTTGGGCATCAGTATATTTCCATATGAACAAAGATGCACGGAAGAATCTTGAGCTGAAAATAGAGTTGGGGATATTTGTGGGGTACATGATACACCTCACAACTATCGGGTGTACTTTCCAACCAGCAGGATAACAGTGGTTTGCAGTTATGTCATATTCGATGAGGAGAAGGCCATGCGAGTTTCCCTTGAGAGGGAGCTTGAGCTACATGTGGATGAGGAGATTTTAGCTTGTAAGATTGAGGAGCCTCATATTGATGTGGAGCAGCCACATGTAGAAGATCAAGGAGTGGAGACGTCCACTCATGCAGAGTCTCCCAGAGAGGGAAGAAAGTGCACGAGAGAGGCTAACATAAGGTTGGATGATGCATGGGAGAATGTGCGATGACCCACTTCTAAACATAGGTAGAGGAGATCACATGAGAGGTACACTAGATACATGGCTCTTATGGGTGAATATGTTGTGATAGAGCCATCTTCCTTTAAGGAAGCAGTGCAATAGTTGGTTTGGGTTGATGCCATGGTTGAGAAGTATGACTCCATAGTTCGTAATAGTGTTTGGGATGTGGTCCTGAGACCAGAGGACAAGTCAGTGGTGAGATCCCATTGGCTTTAAAAGGTAAAGCAAGCTGTAGATGGTAGTGTGGGGGAGAATAAGGCTAGATTTATGGCCCATGGCTTTTTAGAGGTAGAGGGGATTAACTATGATGAGACCTTTACTCCTGCTGCAAGGCACTCATCAATTAGATCTATATTGGCACTATTAGCACAGATGGTTTGGAAGATACATCAGATGGATGTGAAGACAACCTTCCTCAAATGAATCATTGAGGAAGAGGTGTACATAGAGCAACCTGAAGGTTTTGAGACCTTCGACCGTGAGTTGCATGTATGTCGGCTCAAGAGATCATTATATGGGTTGAAGCAAGCACCCCGTGCTTGGTACATCAAGATAGATATCTACTTCACTAGGTTGGTCTTCACGAAGAGTGAAGCAGATGTGAACCTATACAACATAGTGGTGGAAGGTAAGTTGTTGATCATTGTACTTTATGTAGATGATCTCATACTAATAAGTGATTATCAACTGATCAAATCTTGCAAGGAGGACCTTGTAAGAGAGTTTGAGATGAAGGACACTGGGCTCATGCATCACTTTCTTAGCATGGAGGTATGGAAGGAAGATTGAGAGTTTTTTTTGTCTTAAGGCAAGTATGCCAACAAGATACTCAGGAGATTCTGCATGGAGAGCAGCAAACCCATGGAGACTCCTCTAGTAGATAACTGGAGGAAGGAGGATGCTACTCTAGGGAAAGTAGTGGAAGCTATTGTTTACATGTAGCCTATGTGTTCACTCATGTACTTGGTGAACACACGACCATATATGTGCTATGCAGTTAACTAGCTTAGTCAAGAGATGGGTAGGCCTACCATGATGTATTGGAAGGCAGAAAATCATGTGTTGAAATACCTCAGGGGCACTTCTCAGTATAGATTATGGTGCAGATGAATAGAGGGAGTGAAGCTTCAAGGCTTCACCGATGCATATTGGGCAAGGAGTCCATCCAACAGGAAGATCACATTAGGATTGATCTTCTGTATTGGGTTAGTGACAGTTTCTTGGTACAGCAAGAAAGAAACAGAGATAAGTTGCACTTAGTTCAACAGAGGCAGAGTACATGGTTGCGAGCCAGGAAACATGTGAGGTCATTTGGATGAGGAAGATCTTGGTTGGTTTGTTTGGTCAACAGATGGATCCAACTGTGATTTAATTCTATAATAAAAGTTGTATCAAACTCTCTGAAAATCCATTTTTTCATGATCAGTCCAAGCATATTGATATTTGATATCATCATCTCATAGATGGTGTATTAAGGTAGATTATATTATTAGAGTACATTCCCACAGAGGAGCAAGAGGCTAACATTTTGAAAATGGAATTGTTAAGATGTAAATTCGAGTTTCAAAGGGACAGAATCAGGGTAGCTGATAATCTGTTTCTTGTTGAGAGGGAGTGTTGATAAATGGCAACAAGAAATTCAAGTTTAATTTGTCCCTGAATTAAATTGAGAATTAAAATTGAATTCTATTCTCATAGAAACTTGTAAATAGTTAATTAAGTTTAATTAATTTAATTATCTTAGGAATTTCGAGTTGGAAGTCTTTCTTTATTCATGTATATGTCCTCCTTGAATCTTAGGGGTCCAGTATGAGTTTAAATTAAGTTGGAAATTAGATCACTTAGCTTATTGAGTTAAGTTCAGTTAAATTAGTTCCAAACTATTTGAGGAACTAATAGAGAGATAACAATGAGTTGATGCACTAGTGTAACCACAAGTGTCACTCTAGTTAACTAAACATTCCCTCATTAGAAACTCATGCATGTCGATTTTGAGAAAGACCCAGTTGAGACTAGAGTGAAGGGACAATGTACTATCAATTGTGCAATTTACTAAGTTGTAAATATCATGCATGCAATCATAGAAGGACCTATGTTTGGATTGCGTAGTTTTGGAAGCATGAATTCCCTTTAAATACAGGCTATTCATCCTAGGAATTACACAAGAGATTAAGTGCCTGGAGAGTTACAGAATTGCTTAAGGTTTGGCCAAGAGCTAGCTTATGAGTTGAGAGAGTTCAGCATACTTGTGCGGAATGTTTCTAGTGATAACAAGCTTTGTATCTTCACTCAAATTTCTTATATATGTAATACCGATAGTGGGGTTTTTATTAGTGGCTTTCCCCATATACATCTTATATTATGTGCCATTGATTTATCTTCTTCTTGTTCTTATTATTTTCATCGATCTATTTTCTTCCATTGGTTGAAAGTAGAAGTATATTCTTGTCCTGTTATTTAGTAAATTGCACGAGTTTGTGAATCTACAAGATTTTCTACACCCATATTCCTGCAGCTGAAAGCAAGTGTCCCAAAACTATTCCTTCTTCCATCATCATATGGAATTTTATTGTACTAAGAGAAATATGTGTATATTTTCATTGTTTAAGTACTTTCTCTAAGTTTTCTAGACCTTCTTCGAAAGAATCCCCATATGGGGTGAAGTCATCCATGTAGATCTCAACACTGTCATTAACTAGATCAGAAAAAATCCTCAATATTGCCTGTTGAAAGGTAGTGACCGCATTACAGAGGCCAAATGGAAGGACTCAATATGCAAAAGTTCTCTTAGGACAAGTAAAAGTAGTTTTTTCTTGATCCTTAGGAGCTATCTAGATCTAGTTATATCCACTAAATCCATTTAGAAAGGAGAAGAACTTATTCCCGGCTAATGTATCAAGGAAATGGTTAATAAAGGGTAAGGGAAAATGGTACTTTTGAGTTGCTTTATTCAATTTCCTGTAATCAACACAAATCTGCCACTTTCCATTTTTCTTCAGAACAATGACTAGTGGGGATACCCATTGATTGTCCGAGATTAGATAAATAAACCCAACATCCCATATTTTTTGCAGTTCTTCTTTGACAATGTTCTTTAAGGCATCATTCATCCTTCTCAGTGGTTGTCTAACAAGTCGACATTCTTCTTTTATGTGTATGTGATGGGTACATAGATCAACAGGGATCCCTTTCATATCTGTATATTCCTAGGTGAAGGCGTCCTTCTCATCACGAAGGACTTTCAAAAAATTTTCAGACTAGGAAGGTGAAATATTAGGATAAACGTTTAGTGTTTTCCCTAGATCGATTTCTACAGGAATAATGTTATGGGGTACAATGACATGAACATTTTCATCTTCGCTTTTTGGTTCAATGGTTTCTTGGATGGTGCAACTCATAATAGATTCTAATAACTAGTGATTTGAATCAGAAACAGAGTTGGGACTACTGATAAATCTATTAATAGAATCATCTTTCATTTCATCCTTAAAAAAAAGGGCTTCAACAATGGTAAGAATTTGTCTAATATCTTCATTTTCAGGTTCAGGCTCCTCTGTAGGTGGAGTTTTTTGTATTAAGGTAAATCCTGGTTTAACTTATGAACTCGGTTTTGCAGGGGGATAAAGGATAAGGTTCTTTGTGATTTCCCTGTTGGATATTACAATATTTCCTTATCGACACCCAATATAAGCATATGTGGTCGCAAGCCAAAGTATTCCTAAAATCAAAGGATGTCCCTCAGCTAGAGATTGAGTATGTAGCACCAGAAGATTGACAGGGTACTTCCATGAATATACAGAGATAGTCACATCTTCTAACTTCCCTATCGGTTGTATAATGGACTAGTCTACAAGTTCTAAGATTGTAGAGTTGGTTTAAGGTCATGTAAGCCCAGGGTAAGTGTATTTTATGATGTTATAACATTAATTGCAACCCCTAAGTCTACCAACACATTTGGGATATCAACTCCATTAATCTGTATTGTACGAATCAGGTTCCCTAGATCTCCATATTTAACAGGTGTGGGCTTTCCCCAACATTATGTCTGATAATTTACCCATGACATGGATAGTGAGTGGTGTTGAGCATTAGAAAAGGTATGTGATTGCCACTTATTTTGTTATCTTTTCCTTTAATTCATAACTTCTTTACATTATGAAATGGGCATATGATGAAGGATTATGATAACATTTAAGAGATTTGTTAGTAATGTGGAAAAAATAATTATTACCTTTTTCTATGCAGAAAATGTGGAAAATGGAGGATCACCATTTCAAAGGAAAAGACAAGGTGATACCAATGGTTGTCCCTTTGACAAGGAATCGCATCCAGATGAGGCAATCCAGATTGGAGCGCATAAGGCAGGAAAAGGAAGAAGAAATACCAAATTAGCGCAAGAGGATGAAGAGATAACTAAAGGATAACGATATGGCAAATCCCCCAGGATCCTTTGATCCTGAGGGATCGCTACCTCAAGAATATATATATCTTTGATATCTCCACCTAGCTGCAATAAAAAGGGATAGCGTTGCTAGCCCAAGGGACAAACTATTTGTTGTTTTATAGAATCTATTGTTGTAAACAAAACTTTGATCATCGAATCTATTTAAAAGAGTGATTACTGTAACTCTGTTTTCATCATTAGTATATAAACTTTGTTGTTGTTCTATCTTTGATTCTAGAGTAACTGCAGCAGTGCGTCCCTGGAGGTTAAGGGTTCGGCCCTAGTAGATCACTTGCTTTCTGTACCATTATTTTCCAATTCCAAGTCGTGTGTGGTTTGATTTCTTTTACTTGCTTCATTCAATAATCTATCGTTCCTTATGATTTCGTGTACTGGCTCTGTTATATTTCATTTATATTTGAATAGTAAGGTTATCTTATGCAACTAAAATGTTATGTTGTCCATTCTGGATTCATATCGCATTGTTGTTCCCTTACAGATTAGCATTACTGTGTAACATTGTTGTTCCTTTACAGATTAACATTAATGTTCGTTTACAGAGTAACAGTGTTGTGCATTTACAGATCAGTATTATTGTCTATTTAGCTACGGATTACCTCTGAGTGTGATTGTTGTTTATTTGGATTGTCATTCCATTGCAACTGCAATTGTTGTTTCTTTACCACAGTGGTTAATATTTATTATGATAAAGGCTCAGACTACTAATTCCATCATTATAACTTTGTTGTGTGTTAACATCTGATTTAGTGCGTTGTGCATTTACATTCGATCCAGTTACTATTCAATATTTCGTAGACTTACTTTAGTTTGATGTTCCATTCTTGGTTTGTTGTTCAAATCATTCCTGAGTTAAAGATTGCTACTTAATTCCTTTAGATTACGATTGCTACTTAATTCATTTCTGTAAGTTAAAGCTTGTTGTTCAATCTTTTCAGAGAGATTAGTTGTTGTTCCCTTTTCTATTAATTGAATTATCATTCCAAGTAATTGCTTTGGTATGAACAAAATGATCTGCAACTGTAGTGAGCATTGACTATTGTTGTCCAGTTCCCAGATTGAAGATCTTCTCTTGAATTGCTTTTCAATTGCATCGGTTTACAAAGGGAAGAGTTATCATTACTGCACCCTTTACTGATGAGTGTTGTAGTTTCTCAAATGAATGATTTAGTTACAAATCATTTATAATTCTTGCCATTACATTTAGATTTTGTTTCCAGCATTTATTTACTTTTGTAAAAGCACTATACTACTAGCATTACTCTTGACAAGTGACCACCTCAGACTGAGTACAATCTTTTAGATAACAAATCGTACCTAGATTGATAATTAATGTAGGGTAAATAGAGGTGAAAAAGACCCTTTTTACTACTCGACATTTTTGCACCGTTGCAGGGGAAGAGTGTAGCCATTTGTCTCTCTTGAGAGTAGTGTAAGTACCTGCTAGGAGAGAATTGGGTTTTAAAAACAGAAGGTAAGAACCTGCGTACGGAGCATGTAACAACCCTGTTCCCTTGCCCGCTTTCCTACAGATTTGATGTTGTTTTGGGTAGAAATTAGCATTTGATTTGTGTGCATGACTAAGCAGAAAAATCTTGAAAAGAATCCTAAACCACTACCCAAGCTTAATAAAGCTAAGGGGTTGGTGACCCTTGGCCGATCGACCTTCATAGACGAAATCCTTAAAAAAACAAAATCTCAGCCTTCAGTAGGACCTAGAAAAGTTGCTTCTAGACAACCTACTAATTCCCTTCATGCCACAAGATCACTATCTGTAGCCTTTTCTGAGGTGCACAACCAAACTAGGGAGCAAGATTTTTAAGAAATTGAGGATTCTAGTCCAAAATCATTGCAAGAAGGGAACCTTAGTAATCTCTATGAAGGGAGAGGAGAAACAAGGGAAACTGAAGAACCAAGATCTCCTCTTGGAATAATTTAGCCATTAAGCAACCCAGATAAGGGAAGTGCTACAAAAATCATCCACAACGAAGAACCTCAAGAGCTAAAATCCCCCCAGACATCTGGAACTATCATCACCCCAAACAAAGGAAGTGTTGTTAAGGCCATTCCTAGGTCATCTAACCAACCTAGGAATACCCTCCTAGAAATCCCAGAAGGTTCTTGGCACATATTTGACCAAATAGGCCAGAACCAGCAAACCCCCCAAACCTCCACAATGCAATATCCCATTGTAGATACGGCAATAAATGCACCTATGAAGGAAATTCCTCTCCAGCATATCCCTACATTTCATGTCCTAACATCGGAAGACCCAGATGCATTTTTGTTTGAATTCGATGTGTTGTGTAGGGGATATGACTATACCATCTGTTGGAGAGGTAAATCCCCTCTACGGATAGAGGCGATCCCTACTAGCCCAAAGGGGGTCTAGCAACAATCAAACAATGCTACACTGCAGGTTCCTAGTTGTAATTAACAAGTGGGTAAAAGAACCTACTTGGATTCCAATGCTATGTTTGTTGAAGAGATGATCCTCTCGCTCCTTCGCTCCAGTCGATCGCAGTCATCCACTATCCTCGCGGACGAACACCTGCACAAACAAAGAGAGAAAACACAAGCGTAAAATCTACTAACAACAACTATGTATCAGTCAGGAAGGATACAATTTACATCAATCATTCATTGGACAAATGAAAATGGAACCATAAGAGTAGTCATCTATTTTTATTAACAGAAAATAGAGTAAGGTACAACCGAAGTCCTGACGCTGAGTCCTTCTCTAGAGGGTCCAGCCAGCATATCTTCCAAGCATTCACCTTTTGAGCAAATCTCCCAAGTCAAAAGGTCTCTCTCTCATATACAAGGCAACAAGCTCATGACCTTCCTCAAGCTCAAAGCAATCCTCACACAACACAC
>APFE030597587.1:187880-223594 GCA_000404065.3 Pinus taeda
GAGATCCATGCTCCCTCTGAAAAATAACCGTGCCTACACCTGAGACACTATACTTCTCATCATTACCCATCCCTATGAGTATCTGGAGATCTTTCTCCTCCAAAGTACTGAACAAACTTTTGTCACCCGTCATGTGGAAAGAAGCTCCACTGTCAAGAAACCAACCACTTCCCATCATGGATGAAACCATGCATGCGAAGAGTGTGAAATCCAACTCAAACTGTGAAGCAAGTGCCTCACCTTCAGATCCTTCCTTGGATCCCTTCTTGGACTTCTTCTTTGGGAAATTAGTAGCATAATGGCCCAACTCATGACAACGAAAGCATCTCACCTCGACTTGTCAACCTTCTTCCCATCATTGGAAGAACTGGATTCGGAAAGAGAAACCTTACCCTTCCCCTTCTTCGCCTTACTTGCTAAGGCACAGTTCTCATCATCATGCATAGATGAAGAACTGTCTCTGGTGCGCCGTCTAATCTCCTCTTGCACAAGATCTGACCAAAGTCTCTCCTATCTTGGCAATTTCTCCCTTCCATTGACAGAGTCCTGATAGGAATGCCAACTCTTTGGAAGGCCAAGGAGAGCCAAGGTCACCAAGTCCTCATCATCGACAGTAACCCCCACACTTCGCAGCTCATCTCGACACTGAGTGAACTTCGTGAGATATTGAGGCATACTGTCTCCATTCTCGCATTTGATGCTTCTGAGTTTATCTTTGAGTGCCAGCTTCCTCTGATCGCTCTTGCTTTGGAATAATTCTGTTAATGATTTCCACATCAAATATGGAGTATCCTTTCCATGGAGGCTGGACACAATGTGATCCTCCATGCCCTCCAATAGAATCCTTCGACATTTTGCGATCTTCTTTTGCTAAGCATCAGCTTGAGTAGCATTAGTAGGCTTTGGGATATCCATATCTATGAACTCTTTCAGCCCGTTAACATCCAATATTGCCTCCATCCTGTCCTTCCATGCAATATAGTTTGAGCTTCCCTCAAGAGCATACTCCAATCACAATCCGTTGAAAGACATTGTTGCGTTGTCACCAAGAAAACACTGCTGCAAATTCGAATTCCACCAGCAACCAACTCAAACGCCTCAGATCTAAGATTCGTGAGAACACAATATTTCTCGTACAGAGATTGACTGTATGGGATTTTACTGGATATTTCACCTTCCAAAGGAAGGATGAATCCAGAGGCTACCTGGCCCGATTACAGGCTCTGCCTAGAGAAATGGAATGTAAACACTTCCTGAATAGTAGATCTGATGATCAACAGCTCTGATACCATGTAGAAATTTTGAATAATTTAACACATATTCAATGGATATTATCCTGATCATGTACTATTGCAGAAAAAATACACAATACATAAGCTCCTCTACGTTGATCATCAATATAGCAGCATCAATAACAATAAAACATCAAGACATTCACACATTAACACAGTATGTATCCCGGGGAAAGCATCTCGCTAAAAACCCCAACTATCTGTATATTAATGATTGAGTCATGTAACATTACACAGCATAATACTTCTCACAAGTATCTCCACCTCTGTTACACACAATACAGCTCAGATCTGATCTCCAAATCTCTTCCACTGCTTGCCTGCCTCCACTGCTCAATACCTGCTCAAGAACTGATGAGAATGGCTCACCAAACTCGTTTTTTCACCTGCAAAATAGTCACTCATGCTTTGTGGCCGTGAGCATAAGCTAAAATGTGGGCCAATACGTGGGCAAACTCATTGGCATACTCAATCCCTTGATTGTGCAAGATCTGATGCACAACTATAGTCACAACTGATAGCAATCTGATTCTCTAACACCTGTCCCTGCTGAACTGAACATGCACTGACATGCAACTGAGTTAACTGATGTATTCATTAGTTGTATTATGAGTTAATAACTTGTGAATTAATTAATAACTAATTCACCCAACTCATCTCTAGTCTATTTGCCAGTTAGACTAAATACAACCAGTTTAACAAAGCTAAAACTGAACACAACTCCATCAACTCCACAATCAACTCCACCAAACTCAACTGATTGAGTTCTAACTGAATTCATGCATGCAACAACTCAACTGACTCATAAGAAAAGCGTATTTCCTTCTGACAGCTACATGTGCCACCTCTGTAGCTCAAACTAAAGTGCTCCAAGAGAATAAGATTAAGTTTATAGTCCAAATATTATTGTGAGATAATATATTTGACTTTTCTATTTTTGACAGCCAGTCTAAAAATAGACTTGATCACTCACACTGTGATCACTCACACTTTCATCAAAAATAGAAGTCCATCTATTTTTCCCAACTTGATCAATCATCCATAAACAACAACCTGCGATCCATAGACATGATCCATATGTCTAAAAATAGACATAGTCTAAAAATAGACTTGCGCCAAAAATAACCTGCGGGCCCACTTAGTGAAGGCGACTCTTTTCACTAAGCTCCATCATCTTGTTGCAATCTCAACAGGTTGGTCCCTTTGCTGCTCTCTTATCTATCATACATAAAGGAAATCACAGAGTGCTTTGACTGTTTGTTTCTAAGATAGCTACCAATCTTAGTGGGACTAGTAGATCGGAAAGACACTAGTTTTCCTAGAAACAAAATGGAAACTTCGCTAGGGACCGAATAGTTTGTTTGTTTGTTATTGTTGTTTGCTTTATAAATTACAGACAAAGCTTGAAGTTAGCCAGATAGCCTTCGAATTTCTCTTGCTATGAAATTGCAAAGTAGATGAATGTTGCTTCAGTCAATATCCAGATTGGTTTATGAACTAAACATCTAACTTACAAGCATTCTAAATGCCCTTATGGTATCTCAATAACCTCTTAATATCATACCCCTGTACTTTGTTCTTTACTATTCATAGTAGCTTAGCCTAAAACATTGAACTCAGCTGCAAATTTGAGCAAAAACTAACCTCCGTTTCGCTCCCTGGCCCATCACACTGTCTGTAACTGGGAACCAGCATGCATCACACATCCTATGTGTAGCAGGTGAGATTCATCCCTATTTCTCAGAAGCAAAAGTGCGATGACTGAGTAATATTATTTCTCTCTTTTAAATTTGGGTTTTTCCTCCTTGTTTTCAGCTCTGTTTAGTTGCTTTGCTGCTTATGATCAGTATCTCATTGTTGAAGCCTCCTTCCTTTACATTGCTCAGCCTCCATTGATTAGGATTAGTAAATGTTTTTTTATGTATTTGTCCATCATTTATGATCCTTCGTCAAAAAGTGTCGTATTTGTCATTTTGAGTCAAAAAGAAGAGTGTCGCAAAGTATTTCTCCTTGAGATAGTCAATTGTACTTTTGTCATTGTATTTGATTTGAATTTTTAATATTTGAAGTGTTGAAAGAAGTTTTCAATTCGAGATCAAAAAGTGTCATTTAGTCTTCCTTTTTTGCATTCTCACATTAAGAAAACGGAAAACAAATACATGCATTTGCATTTTCATTTAAACTGTGTGCGAAGATGATTTAGGAAAAGTTCATTTAGTGTATGCTCTTTGCTCTTTATTGAAATAATCATAATCTTCTTTCGTTAGTAGCTAGGATTTTCATTGCTAAAAGAAAACAACAATTGTTTATCATTTTAGATTGCATATTTAGGAATTTTACATCTACATCATGCTGTGAACCTCGCAAGACAAACTTCTAAGCAAGATCAACTCTAAAATAAATCTCAATGAACTTAAAAATGTTTTGGAACCTAATGCAACACATCTAGGAGTCTAGGCTAGAGACGTGTTCCGGCATCGTAAAATCTAGTAACTATCGTTTTCATCGAAGGTTGGGTGATTCCTCCTCTCTGATATGACAAGTGCTAGCATGGACTTGTGCTCCCCATACCATCAAGTATATATTGGGAGACTACAATAGGCTGATACCATTTATCCATAGGAGGCCATGTCTGCCACCATATTGATTGCAATGCACCGAACACAACATTCGGGAAGATTGACTGTCGTACATAAGTCCTTGGTAATTTCTCTTTAATTTATCACCAAGGTGTATATTGTAGTTTTGTGATTGGTTTGGTAATCCCTCTGTCTAAATTTCCAGAGTATTCACTTTCATTCCTTTTTGAGTCCTTAAAAGAAAAGGTCCACCTGAGAACTTGTCACTTCAGGCTCATTAAAAATCGAAGGGGACTAGAGTCATTGTTGGAGAGGTAAATCCCCTCTACGGATAGAGGCGATCCCTACTAGCCTGAAGGGGGTCTCGCAACAATCAAAAAATGCTACACTGCAGGTTCCTAGTTGTAATTAACAAGTGGGTAAAAGAAACCTACTTGGATTCCAACGCTACGTTTGTCGAAGAGATGATCCTCTCGCTCCTTCGCTCCAGCCGATCACAGTCCTCCACTATCCTCGCGGACGGACACCTGCACAAGCAAAGAGAGAACAAACACAAGCGTAAAATCTACTAAAAACAACTATGTATCAATCAGGAAGGATACAATTTACATTAATCATTCATAGGACAAATGGAAATGGAACCATAAGAGTAGTCATCTATCTTTATTAATCAGAAAAATAGAGTAAGGTACAACCGAAGTCCTGACGCTGAGTCCTTCTCTAGAGGGTCCAGCCAGCATGTCTTCCAAGAATTCACCTTTGAATCGAATCTCCCGAGTCAAAGAGGTCTCTCTCTCACATACAAGGCAACAAACTCACTACCTTCCTCAAGCTCAAAAGCAATCCTCACACAACACACCAAATGCCTACAAAGAGCAGCACTAATGCACTAAGAATTCCTCAATCAAAGTCTATATGTTCCAAACTAGCTGCTCATGGGCAATGGAGGAGGCTTATAAAGGAGAAGGAGTCTCCATGAATAGGTAAAGGATGAGCTTTCCCCCAAGATAAGTGGATGGTCAGTCGAACAGACATGCCAGAGAAAGGATGGCGACCTCAACAATGCTAACAACCAAGTCTGGAGTGATCTGGAAGGTTGGCTGTTAGAACAAACTCGCCTAAACAGGATCAGCGCGGGTGCAAAACTGGGTTGGCGCGCTGGCATCGCAAATCAATTATAGAAGAGGTCTGGTCAGCGCACAATGATACAAGCGGAGGGCGCGCTGTTCATGAAATTGGACCAGCGCGGGAAACACGTGTTCTTCCGCGCTGGCAGTGCAGCAGTTACATTATCCCCCGCCAATCAACGTGGTTATTTAATAAACAGATGCGATGATTCAATTAACTTAGGCAAAAAGGGTTTTTAACCATTTTAGAGAGCATAAGTAAGGTGAATGTGATTTTATGACACAGTAGGGAGACTGACAGGATGACAGTGACATTTTACTTTTTAACACCATCGATCCCCAAAAGCTGAAACTATTTCCCTCTACATTAAAAGGAGCTGCTTTATGATGGTTATGGGGTTGGGTGGAGGTGTTATAAATAATTGGGATCAGATGAAAGGTGCTTTCCTGAAAAAATATCAAGATTATTGTAGGTCCAGAGAATTAAAGGATGAAATATTTCATATGGTAGCTAGACCTAATGAAACACTAGAAGAATATGTTGAACGTTTTCAGTACAATCTTCAAAGATCTCCTTATGCATCATTACCCTTGCCTGAGAATGTATTAAAAACAACATTAATTAAAGGTATCAAGTAACACTGGATTGAAACACTATATATTATGGGAAAAGGAGAGATCTATCAAGAAGATTTTGCCAACATCATTGATTTATGTATCAGGAACTCATGAGGCAGCACAAGGCTAAAACCAGTAGAACATGACAGGTTTACAAAAGACAGAAAGGTCTCTGGAGAAGGAGTAACTTGCACAGAAATTGGAAATTTACTAGAAAATTTCAAAACTAATATATTGGGGATTCTGACAATGCAGCTCGATATTATGCAAGCAAAACAGAAACAAGAAGAAGTAGAGAAAAATCTGGCAATATTCTGTCCCAGATGTAGAAAGAAACACAGCCACAAAGAGTGCCTATTAGATGCAGTTCAAGTTTGCACCATTTGTACAAATGACCACTCTATAGAGAGCTGCCCCTCACTTCTTGGTTTGAAAGCAGTATACAAAGAAGCGGAAGAAGAACCTGAACTGGTGTACCTACTTAATCAGCGCCATCAATGGCAGCTGCGACAATCAAGTATGTTCCACAATCCATCTTCTTCTTTCCAGCCTCCACAATATCATGCTCAACAATATAATACAATGTGGCAAAATCAACCTCCCTTCTCAAATTGGTCAGAACAACCATTTCCTTCATCATCACCATGGCCAAATCAAGTAAGCCAATCTAATTGGCCAAATTTTCCCTGCACTCCACCATATTGGAAAAACAACGCGTATCCAACACAATGGTCCCCTCCCACCTCGCAGAGTCAACCTTGGCAAACAAACTGGCAGAGAGCGATGAATTAGCCAGTAGGAACCATCCCACTCCCTCAACCTACACTGCTAGCACTACAACAAAACCCCTAGTCCAACGTAAGACCGCAACTCCCAGCCCAACCCAACCCAAACCCAAATAATAGACTGGTGCAATCTGTCCAAATAATTGAAACACCAGAACTAGAAACTGATCTAAGGGAGTACAATAACCTTCAATTAAGGTCTAGGCGCATTATAGAAACTGAGGGAGATAAAAATGTTCAAGTTGAAACTCAGTTACCCACAGAACAACCATCACAAGAAGAAGATGTGGTTAGAAAACAGACTCATGACCAAGCAGCCACATCTTCTCCCCCATTCCCAGAATGATTAATCATACCACGCCCTATAGAACATCCTGACTTTGATATTCTGGGAGAACTAAAGAATTTGTACATAAAAATCCCACTCCTCCAAGCTATCTAAGATATCCCGATATATGCAAAGACCATCAAAGAGCTATGTATAAAAAAACCAAGGAAGAGAATAACAAATAGCCCAACAGTCCAAGTAGTTGGCACCTTATCTGACTTGTTATCAGGAAGAGAAGCACCTGTCAAATATGAAGACCCAGGAAATCCAATAGTGACAGTACAAATCAATAGACAAACCTTTTCAAATGCCTTAATTGATTTAGGGGCTGAAATTAATATTTTAACAACCACCACTTATCAAAAACTAGGCATTACATCAGTAGAACCAACTTCCACTTTATTAGAACTGGCTGACCGATCAGTGGTTAGGCCAGAAGGCACACTACATGATGTCATGGTATCTGTTGATTCCTGGGAATATCCTACGACTTTATAATAATAAACCCCAAAAACTGACTTATGGACATCTGTTAATTTTAGGCAGACCTTGGCTTGCAACTGCTGATGCTTACATTAGCTGCCGACAAGGCAGTATGACCATAACTAGAGGGAGTAACATCAAAAATCTAGCCCTATACCCTCCAACCTAGCCAAGTGTAACAATAATAAAAACTAACAAACATCCTATATCATACCTTACCAAAAACATTAGATCCCCATTAACTATAGAAGATGACCTCAATTTCAAAGATCAAATAGAGGATGATGTTATTAACAACTTTATTAACCAAGCTGAATCCAGATCCCACGTACAATTTCACATGATAGAAGCAGCATTTGATAATGAACTAGAAGAAGATCCTCTCAAAGACACTCATGATCAAGCAATACCTACTACCTCTATTTCAAATAGCAAAACTATAGAGATTGAGCTAGGAAAAACTTTAAACATCAATAATAACCTGACTCTTGAACAAGAAGAGCATCTGATCGAACTACTGAGAAAATACAAGGAAGATTTTGCATGGGATTATTTGGACATGAAGGGAATCGACCCCCAACTATGTACACACCACATTTATATAGAAAAGGATGCGAGACCTATTCGCCAACCCCAATGGAGACTTAACGCTCACCTAAAAGATGTTGTGGACACTGAATTACAAAAACTTTTGGACATAAACTTTATTTATCCCATCTCCGATAGAAAATGGGTCTCTCCGCTAGTAGTGGTACCAAAGAAGAATGGAAAATGGAGGATTTCTGTAGATTATAGAGAATTTAAACAAAGCAACCCAGAAAGACCACTTCCCCTTCCATTCATTGATCAAGTATTAGATACATTGGTAGGAAAGAAATTCTTTTCTTTCTTAGATGGATTCAGTGGGTACAATCAGATTCAGATTGCCCCTGAAGACCAGGACAAAACTACTTTTACTTGTCCTTGGGGAACGTTTGCCTAAAGATTCTTACCCTTTAGCCTATGCAATAACCCTACCAAATTTCAAAGGGCCATCCTTAGCATCTTTTCAGATATAATAAATGAAGGGCTTGAAGTATACATGGATGATTTCACACCATACAGGGATGATTTCAACCCAGCACTAGACACATTGGAAAAGGTATTGCAACGATGTATCACCACAAGATCTACTTGAGCCATGAATTAGTGTTATATGATGATGACTGAAGGACTCATCCTAGGTCATTATATCTCAGCAGCTGGAATACAGGTAGATCTGGCCAAAATTCAAATAATTTTGTTAATACCTACCCCTACCACATAGACAAAGGTACGCAGTTTTCTTGGATTTTCTGGTTATTATAGGAGATTTATAGAACATTTTTCTCAAATAGCTACACCCCTATATGCACTAACAGGGAATTTTGATTTTGTTTGGACAGATAAATGTGACCGTGCTTTTGAGGATCTGAAAAATCTTGTGTCAATAGCCCTAGTGCTCAGAGGTCCAAATTGGGACTTGCCATTTCAAATTTCATCAGATGCTTCAGAAACAACTATTGGAGTAGTCCTTGGGCCGGAAGAAGACAAAAAACCATATGAAATCTATTATATTAGCAAGAATTTATCTCCTATTGAGCTAAACTATACTGTTACTGAAAAAAAGAATTTTTAGTTGTAATACATGTAAATAAATTTAGGCATTATATCACTAGATATCATGTTGTTTTATATGCAGATCACTCTACTATAAAATATTTAGCAAATAAACCAATTACAAACAGTAGAGTAACAAGATGGTTGATTTTATTGCAGGAATTCGACATCACAATAAAATATTGACCTGGGAAAGAGAATCCTGTAGTTGACTTTCTCTCATGAATGCCGAAGCCAATGGACGTAGCAGCAGTCGAAGATCAATTTCTAGATGAAAATTTATTCGTTGTTACTATCAAAACACCCTAGTATGCTAATGTTGCAAATTATTTAGCAGTAAGCAAATTACCAAATCATCTTACCCCCTATGAACGAAAACAAATTGTGTAGCGTAGTACCAAATTTTCTTGGATTGGGGATTACCTATTTCATACAGGGGCAGATATTCACATCAGAAGATGCGTTCATGAAGATGAAATATTCGAAATTCTGAAATCCTGTCACGACGGACCATGTGCCGGACATTTCGCAGATCGAAGAACTAGTCACAAAGTTTTGCAAACAGGGTATTACTGGCCCACAATCTTCAAAGATGCAAAGAAATGTGTTCAAGCTTGTGACAGTTGCCAAAGAGCAGGACACCCTGGATAGTCTGACAAAATGCCTTTGAACCCACAGTTAGTCATTGAACCATTTGAGCGTTGGGCACTCGATTTTGTTGGTACGATCAACACATCATCAAACCAAAAAACATATACCTTGGTAGCAACGGAATTTGTGACCAAATGGGTTGAAGCAGAGGCACTACCAAGAGCTACAAAGGATTCTGTCATTCATTTCCTATTCCAGATATTTGTGCGATATGGCCTCCCAAGAGACATAATCACAGATGGAAGATCACAGTTTGCTGGTAATAAAATTGTTGCAATATTAAATTACTATCATATTCAGCACAAGATTACCACTCCATACAACCCAGAGACAAATGGCCAAGTAGAGAGAAGGAATAAAGTAATAGAAGCAATATTGACAAAAACCATTGCGTCACACAGACGCAATTGGGCTACAAGATTGTCAGAAGCCTTGTGGGTATACAGAACAATGTGGAGAAACACCACTAGTTATTCACCATATCCGCTAGTATTTGGAAAGGAACCCATTTTTCCAATAGAGTTCGAAATACAAACGTTGAGAATAGCACAAGAAGTCGGTCGAGATTTAAATGAGGCCCAGATTAATAGACTACAGCAAATCAATGAGCTAGATGAAATCAGGCTCTCTGCTCTTCAACATACTACATTAATCCAACAACAGAGAGCAAAATGGCATGACGCCCTCATCAAAAAGAAAGTATTCCACCAAGGATATTGGGCACTCTTATACGATTCCAGGTTCAGGATTTTCCGGGGAAACTTCAAACTCGCTGGCTGGGACTGTGTGAAATCCAGAAAGTACCTGATAATGGCACCATTACTTCAACTACCATTGATGGATATGAACATACCTTTAAAGCAAATGGCCATCGAGTTCGACTATACCGCAAACCGCTTACTCGGGAATCCTTCTACCAGCAACTTCGGGAAGACTCTGACATGCAGATTCTAGCTGAGGAAGAAAACTCTTCCTCGCCTTTGGTTCACTAAGTAATTTGATTGATTTAAAAAAAAAAAAATTATACATGACTTTTTCTGTTTTGTTTGTGTAAATTATTTTCTGTACAGATTTCTGCATTTCTGCAATCTTTTGCATTTTGTTGTTCCTTTTCGAGGGAACAACATTTTCACCCCTTTGTTGTTCCCTTTCAAAGGAACAACACTGTTGCATTTTGTTGTCCCTTTTGAAAGGAACAACATTTCATCGCTTTGTTGTTCCTTTTGGAAGGAACATCACTTTTGCATTTTGTTGTTCCTTTCTGAAGGAACAACATTTTCACTGTTTGGTTGTTCCTTTTCGAAGGAACATCACTTTCGTACTTTGTTGTTCCTTTCCGAAGGAACAACATTTTCACCGTTTGTTGTTCCTTTCCGAAGGAATAGCACTTTTGCATTTTTCTATTCCCTTTTGAAGGAACACCATTTCCGCATTTTTACTGTTCCTTTCCTAAGGAACAACACTTTCACATTTTGTTGTTCCTTTCTGAAGGAACACAACTTTCACGTTTTGTTGTTCCTTTCCGAAGGAACAACACTTTCATGTTTCGTTGTTCCTTTCCAAAGGAACAACACTTCCACGTTTTGTTCTTCCTTTCCGAAGGAATAGTACTTCCGCATTTTTGTTGTTCCTTTCAGAAGGAACAACACTTCTGCATTTTTGTTGTTCCTTTCCGAAGGAACACCACTTTCATTTTTTTTTGTTCCTTTCCAAAGGAACAAAGCTTTCATTTTTCTGTTGTTCCTTTCCGAAAGAACAACACTTTCGTTTTTCTGTTGTTCCTTTCTAAAGGAACAACACTTTCATTTTTTTGTTGTTCCTTTCCAAAGGAACAACACTTTCTTTTTTTGTTGTTCCTTTCCAAAGGAACAGTATTTCCACATCTTTTGTTTGCGCTTGCTTTATTTTCTATTCTGATTAAGGAACAGCTGCTATTCCTCTCAAGGAACAGTTGTTATTCCTCTCAAGGAACAGCTGCTATTCCTCTCAAGGAATAGCAGCTTCGAGCATGTTTTTTTCCTTTTTGCTTATGGTTTTCATGTGCAAATATTCTTTTGTTGTCCCTCTAAAGAAACAACAATTGTTCCATCTTGAGAACAACACTTTTGGAGTGCATTTTTCTTCTTTTTTTGTGTATGTGTAGAGGATTTTTGTGAGTGATGGTCATTTAAGGCACAACTATACATTTATGCAAGAATACAAAAACTAGTGAATACTAAAATCAGCAAATCAAAGAAAAATCGTCATCTTTAGAAGAAAGCACTTTGAATTTATAAGAGAAAAGAGGAAAGGACACAACTATTTATATCACCTTGCTATCATTATTTTACTAATACCAATATGATTGATTATTTTTTATCATGATGGTTCTTTCTAAATCCCCATAATTCTCTTTGATCATTATTATTGAATAACAATAAGGGCATATTTTTCGCCATTGAGATGTTCAGACTTCTTCCACCATCCCTACTATTAAGGAGTGTTGAGAAAACCTTTGTATATAAATAGGAAAAGTGTTATATAAAAGAAAAGAAGAAAAAGAAAAAATGTTTATCTATATGATTACTAACATGATTTGTCAAATGAAGGATAGGGCGTCTCATCAAGAGCCAACCTACCATGATCATAAGGAAGAAAGTAAAGTGGCATTCCCACTATGGCCACCACACCAGGGAAATGATCCAAGAAGCACATCAGAAAAATAAAAAAATAAAAGTCCTTGGAACAGGAGGTCTCGTCATGAGCTGGCCTACCCACCTTTCACTCCTTCCTAGTGAATGGAGTTGTGATTCATCTGGTTATCAAGCCAACACAATGGCCTCCATTCTGAAATTGCACAACACTTTCCTAGGCATACACAAAGGTTTATGGTTCCAAGGATGAAATAAACAACTCTGTCAAGGTTATGGACACCTGTGGGCAACAGAACTCTATTGATGGTATTGAAGTCATATTTCTTATACACCAATAATCATTATAAAACCCTTCTTCTTATATATTTATAGTGATTTCAAATGTGATTATGTATATAACCCTTTCGAACCTTTGATACATGAAAATCATTTACAAATCAATCATGACGTTAAAGTTGATAATGACCGCATAAGAACTTTTATTCACGTCAACTGTCCTATCCTCCATTTTTCGCATCATATCACGGCATTTCCATATTTATTAGTGATTCTATCATACGCCTCAATCTCGATAATTCGCTCATTTTTGTAAACATGTCATATATCCATACGTTGTTCCTTTATTCCATCGTACGATTGCATTTCAGCATGTTGCTCCTTTATTTGATGGCCGATGAAGGCCTATCACATTATAGGGGGGCGCAGGTGATCTCCATAATTCACTGGCATACATGTCAGCTCATTATTCAGAGGTATTATGACTTGAGAATAGAAAACCTAATGGTATTTGTTTCCCAATGTGCATGGCTTGTTGTTCTGACTTCCATGTTTTGCTCTGCAAAAATTAGCAGTAAGTTAGAAATTTGAACAGCTTGTTGTTCCATCATCTTCTCTGTGTTTTCTTAACAGTAAGCTAAAAATTTGAACAGCCTATTGTTCCATCATCGTCTCTGTGTTTTTATACTGTGCTAAGCGTGAATAAGATGGGAGGAAGATCAATTCTTAGTGAGCCATTGTTGTTAATAGTCTCTGATGTTGCACAAGAAATCCTAGCAAGGGCAGGATAGATAGCTTACCTTAACTGTCTACAGCAATCCAACGAGATGGTGGCAATTGAGTTCTTTAGAACTTGCAAGAAAATCATTCCATGGTGAGAGGGAGATAGATAGCAGTCACAGATGACATAATTGCAGACATTTCAGGATTGCCAACCGCTAGACCTGTGTGGACTCTGAAAAAGGTGAGACTGCGAGACGCCATAACCATCTTCCAGGATGAAGGGTGGAACCTTACTGTCAAAGGGAAAGGAGTCTTGTCGGCAACCCTAGGTGAGCCATGGGAAGAATTGGCAAGAATTATCCAAAGGTACATCGCTTGAGATGGAAGAAAAGACGTGGTAAGACCACGCCATCTCAAAATTTTAGCCATGTTAAAGCAAAAGTGTTTTGTGAATTTGCCTGTGTTCTTAAATATTTTATTACATGATGTTTCCCGAAGCATGAGGAAATCTCGCCATGTAGAGTCAGTAGTAAGCCATCATGGGTTAATTCAACTGATAGTCAGCTACAGTCTTGCTCAACAACAGAGTAGTTGGGAAGAATTGATTTTCTCGATAGATGGGGGACTGGATTTGCCAGCCCCAAAACGAAAACATATTGCCATCACATCGAGTAGACCATTGAAACAAAGACAATCTGTTAGATTTGCAAGGAGCAGAGGAATGCTGGGAAATTCCCAGGGAAATATTAGCCAGCCTGTGGAAATACAGGATTCAAAAGATGAACAACCCCCACAACTGGAAGGTGGGGAAAACGAAAAAGAATTGCATGATGAAGAAGAGGTAGAAGAAGAAGCTGCCCAGGAGATAGCAGAACAAACCAGGGTTTCTACCCCTGAAAAACCTGATCAGCAGAACACTCAAGAAGTGTTCCAGGCCTCAGAAAAGAAACGGTTGTTCCTTCTAAGAAAACAGAAGAAATTAAAAGATTGTGAAAGGAACAACAGAGATTACTTAACATAATTAAGAAACTTTGACAACAAATAAGAGTCTTAAAAATGGGGAAGAACTCAAAAGGAACCTCTGGGGAAAAGCATGCAACCATCCATGGAAAACCCCATAAGAAAAAGAAGAAGAAGACTCAAGTCCAACCTGTTATTCATAATCACAAGGAACAACATTTGGTTGTTGCAAATGCAGAAGCACAAATGGACAACGCACCAGCCCATGATAAGGAAATCCAGACAGAAGCATTGTCCTCTAGTGAGAAGGAAACTCAGACCATAAAGACTAGATGTCGCAATAAGGAGATCTAGGTAGATCTCCAGCCCAAAATTGTCATGTTGGATAATGACTCGAGGATAGTAACTCTGTGAAAAGACTTGGCACAAGCCCAACAAACAATAGAGAAGCTCACAAAGGAAACTGTTCCTCAAGAAAAATACAAAAAGTTACAACAGCAGCTGAAAAACATCAATGCATCAGAAATCCAAGCCTTTGAAGGATGGCGAAAGGTAGAGGAAAGAGTTAAAACGGTAACCCATAGACTAGATACAATCATAAATCAAATGGATACCTTATGTTCTCTGTATACTGATGTTCTAGCATGTAGGGCACCCACCAGAAGCTATGCTTTGTTTTTTATGGAAATGTATTTACAATTGAAAATTAAGGCTGTCAAGGCAGGAGTACCTATAGAGATAAAAACCATTGATGATTTCATAAACTATTGTAAGCATTACGGTGTGAAAGTTCAATGATTATTATGAGAATTTTGTTTTCACAATCTTGTGTTAGATGGAGAAACAAAACAGAACCCTAGCCCTTTTGTGGGTGATGTCCAACTTCAGGCATTTATTTCTTTTGGTGTTAATTAGATAAAGTGGCTTAAAGCCTACAATGTCTTTCAAAGACAAGAGAATGGATTAAATCTATGGGTGAGGGGTGAACCTAGAGACCCATTGCAATTATTGAATAAACATAGGAGCCTAATGAGAACTCAGGGTGTGATCCAGATATTGGGACCTATTCACACAACAATAATCCGGCAAGGGGTAGAATACTTCTTTACCATCAAAGACCTTGCCATAGCAGCAGCCAAATTTCGATACCAGACTTCTAATCGGAATATCCAAAATAGAGATCCATTCAATTATGAGAATTTTAAGCTAGTTGTTGACCGCTTGGGTATCTATGGTGACCTCATTTTGAGAGAAGGCTCATCTTGGTTAGGTTGTAGGTTCCAAAGTCCAGACATTTTGTATCCTGCACCAGGATATAGAGCCTTATATGAATTTCCTGAAGGTCAGACATGGCATATTTTTGAATTCTTAGCTAGGAATCAAGGTTGTAGACCACCGACTGAGAACCCTTCTCCAGCCTATTCCCTAACTGCCTTTCATGTCAATTACAATGTTTTCATGAGGGCATGAAAAAGGGTAAGTAGGGGGTGTGTTGAGCATTAGCAAAGGTATTTGATTTCCACTTATTTCGTTATCTTTTCCTTTAATTCATAACTTCTTTACATTATGAAATGGCATATGATGAAGGATTATGATAACATTTAAGATATTTGTGAGTAACGTGGAATAACTAATTATTACCTTTTTCTATGCAGGAAATGAAGAAAATGGAGGATTACCATTTCAAAGGAAAAGACAAGGTGATACCAACAGCTATCCCTTTGACAAGGAACCGCATCAAAATGAGGCAATCTAGATTAGAGCGCATAAGCCAGGAAAAGGAAGAAGAAATACCAAATCAGTGCAAGAGGACAAAGAGATAACTAAAGGATAATGATATGGAAAATCCCTCAAGATCCTTTGATCCTGAGGGATCACTACCCCAAGAATATATGTATCTTTGATATCTCTACTTGGCCACTATAAAAAGGGACAACGTTGCTAGCCCAAGGGACAAACTATTTGTTGTTTTATAGAATCTACTGTTGTAAACAAAACTTTGATCATCAAATCTCTTTAAAAGAGTGATTACTATAACTTTGTTTTCATGATTAATATATAAACTTTGTTGTTGTTCTATCTTTGATTCTGGAGTAACCGCAACAGTGCATCCCTGGAGGCTAAGGGTCCGGCCCTAGTAGATCACTTGCTTTCTGTACCATTATTTTCCAATTCCAAGTCATGTGTGGTTTGATTTCTTTTACTTGCTTCATTCAGTAATCTCTCGTTCCTTATCATTTCATGTACTGGCTTTGTTATATTTCATTTATATTTGAATAGTAAGGTTATCTTATGCAACTGAAATGTTATGCTGTTCATTCTGGATTCATATCGCATTGTTGTTCCCTTACAGATTGGCATTACTGTGTAACATTGCTGTTCCTTTACAGATTAACATTATTGTTCATTTCGTGGGATCTTGTATTGAATCACCCCCAGTTGTTCTAGAGGAATTCCTAGGTTCTAGTTCTGAGGTTTCATCATCATCATGTTCAACAATTATTGGTGAAGTCTTAGTATTTACCACCCGACTGAACTGAAGATTCAGTTCATTACATTCCACTATGGAAATACTGGATGCAGGAAGGTTGAGTGTCTCAAACTATTGAGCCCCCCTATTATTCGAGTTCGAGTTGGATTGAATAAGAAGTTGTGGATGAAGAGGAGGATTACTGGTGGAGGCATTAGATGGAAGCTGTAATTGTTGTTTCGGAATAAGATGTGATATTTTTCATGAAGGAAGAGAAGGTCCACGCCAACTCTGAGACCATGAAGGGGTTGGACCAGGTTGGGGAGACCATGATTTCCAAGGCATTGGATACTAATAGTACTGCAACCATGAAGGTGAAAGATTATTCAGTCAATTGAAACCAAATCAACAGAAGATACTAATATATTCTCAACATTTTTGGAAATCAAACAGAAAAACAAAAGTCTTAAATCATAAGTATATAGTCAGTTTTGGAAGCAGACATCCACTTCTCAACACAGACTTCTCTCTGCCTTTGATAGTGAAAGAGGAAGGATGCAAAGCAAATGGAATTTTTGCAAGCTCAAATTCTGTTTCCCAAATATACAGCAAATTACAAGAAGACCATATTTTCGTTTGATGTAAACCAGATACATCTTATTGACCAAATGGATTTTCATAGGAAATTAGGTGAAATGTTATTTTAAATAATGACTACAACTGCCATGTATATTTCAAAGCTCATAACTGCCTTGTCAAATGTGTAGTCACAGCTTAAGATTGAAAAGCTGTCATCTTTAGCTAAAGATAACAAATTAAAGTCTTTAGAAGATATTATTATCAAAATTGGATATGATCCCCAAGACTGTAAATCAATTGAAGAAATACTCCAGAAGAAGAATATAGAGATAACAGCTTTGAAGAAACAGTTGAAACTGCCTTCAACCAAGGATCCCCAAACCAAAGAGATGGCAAAAAATGGAAGATAAAATAGAACAATTGCTCAAGGAAAAAGAGGCATCACAACTTGTTGTGACCTCAGCGACAGAAATTCCCATAGAAAATATAGAGCCAAGCTCATCTCCTACTAACATTGCTTCATCTTTTGCAACAATTGAAACAACAAGGATATACATGAGTTACAGGCACAAAAACAACAGAATGAAAAGTTACTCTAGAACTTCCAAGCCCTAGAGTCACAGAAGGTAAATAATGATACCTTGTATGTAGAGGAAATGAAAAAATCACACAAGTTAGAGCAAAGGTCAAACAATTAAAGAGTAAGACTCTAATGGTAGACACTTTGGCCCAGACCAAAGAGGACATCTGGTTAGACATCAGCCACTCTATAACAGAAATATGGCCATCTATTCAAATTATTTTTTAGCAGCAAGAATTGATTGCAAGATGTAGGACAAAGATAGATAATCAGAGGGTGGAATTGGGCAAAAAACTCAAAGAAGCAGTAGGGATGATCAAAGTACTAAACTCTAAGACAAGGAAATAGCTACAAGAGATAATTCTCCAGATAGGACAACTACTATTTTGGAAATTAAGAATGTCCTAATGAAGAAGAATCGATTGACTTGGCTGAAAGCAAAGTGTGAAGCTTTGAACATTGAAGTCAAAAGGTTTAATTATAAATTCAGTGTTTTGAAAAAGAAATTTTTACCAAAATTATTGACATTAGATGATCAACGAGTAAAATTGGATGATTATTGCGAAAGATTATATACTATTGCAGCAGACAACAGTCAATTTGCAAGGATAAAAAAATCAGATTACTAGAAAAGAGTTTTTGGAAGTTTTGAGCCCTGACCTCATAATCAAATATGAAGTTGGACATATTTTTCTCACTAAACCCAATTTTGAAAGATATACCGAAGTTGATGAGATACTTAGAAGAATGGTAAATCTAGAGATACCAAGTGACCAGAGGTCAAATCAATTGTGTGAAACAATTGATTAACTTTCCATCCCAACAAGAAGAAAACACATCAGTTTTGAAGGAACAGTCATCAACAACTTCCTACCTAATAGGGACACATCATTCAACAGTTTTATTTTCCTATTTTCTTTCAGGCTATTTTTGTAATCAGTTTAGGATATTTTTTTCACTATCCAAACTAGTATAAATAACTCTTTTCTACGAGTTATTAAAGGTGGTACCTTTCCATAAGAAATTTTGTAAAGCATTGATGTACAAGCTTTTTCTAGATCGTTGATAATAAAGCAAAGGATTCTGAATTTGATATCATACAGTCTCATTTTCTTCTGTAAGTTTTCATGTGTTCCATTCATTCTATTAATTATGCATATGTTTAATTTTTATAGAGATATCAAGTGAGAATAAATGTGTTACAATTATTCTTAAAATTCCTTCTGAAGTTATTATTATAAAGAGATTGAGATATTGGACTGTCTGTCTAAAAGAACCCCTCTAAATCATAAAAATTGTCAGTACCTTATGTAATTTTAAGCATATTTTGTTTAAATTCTAAACATTGGTCAAAGGTTTTCCCACTTATGATTATTTAGATTTATATTTGAAATTTAAAGTAATCATATCTTCTTACTATTCTTTCTACACATCTTATCAACTTAAATCACTGTGTGAAGTTAAATAACAACCCTTTGGTTATTTATTAGTACTATCTAAAAGGGTTAAATACATCATTCTTATAATTTTTTTCATGTATTGGTCCTCCATAAAAACGAAAACCCAAAACCCCAACACAAATATCTTAGATGCTCTGGCATGACTAATTGATTGTTATCATCTTAGAGGTACAACGTCAATCTGGTGTCGTTGTTGGGGACTCAAATTTGATTAGTTTTCCTAGGAAAATGATATAAATCCTATTCCTTTAAAGGTGACTAAAGGAATAGATATGTCAAAATGCTTCCCCTGGTGACTCCACTGTGCCAAACTGGAACCTTTTAAGCACACTAGATCCCATTATGAATATGACACATTTAGTCCTCTACCAGACACAAAAAAGCTTGTGAGAAGGGCCAATTCCAAAAGAAGACTTCAACAATCTTATTCTTCTTCAACCCTGCATTTTGAAGATATATTATTATCAGATCCCTTAGGGAATGTTCCATCCAATTCAGATTGGACACAATTATCACCTAGGGTTTCTAAACTTTTAGGTAAGGGAGTTGATTTTAAATCAGCTTTCCTTATTCACTCACTTGAAACATGTCAACAACCCTCACTACCATTAGGATCACTTAAATTTGAGGTTGAATTAGGTGTTCATTTACCTGAATTCAAACCTACAAACTTCATATCCCCCATTATGTATTCATTCCCTTTTAGTTCCAAACAACCTGAAGAAACCTTCTCTGTATACTCAAACCCACTCTTTGAAACAAAAGAGGACATTAACTCACAGGTTCAGAAGCTAGTTATTAGGACTCCCTTAAAGTAATTTAGGAGATTTCCTCCTTCATCTCCTCCTTCATCTCCTCCTTCTTCACCTCCACACAGATATACACCTTCTTTATCACCATCTTCCTCTTTTTCGTCTTCATCATCTACACAAACACCTCATACTTCATCTTCTACTATGGCATTCCAACCCATTGTATACGCTAGATATGTAGCTTTAGTTTTGCCTCAAAACCTCGGTGCACTCCCTACTGGATATTTAAAACACCTTCCTAGGTATAATGGAGAAATTGGTTCCTCAGCTGAGGACCATATTCAATCATTTCTTGATTTTGCAGATAATATGAACATAGAACAAGAAAAATTTTATATGAGGTTTTTTGTCCAATCTCTTAAGGGAAATGCTAGAACTTGGTTTAGGCAATTACCTGCCAATTCCATTAGGTCATGGGAGGAGTTAACAAATATATTCAAAAACCAATGGGGTGTGAAGATAGACCCTCTTTACTTTTTGACTGAGTTTTAAGAACTAAAACAAAACTTTGGTGAACTTGTAGATGATTTTATTAAAAGGTTCAACAAACTGTACCATAAGATGCCCACTGATTGCAAACCCCCTGTAGCGACAACCAAATCTAGGTTTTCAAAAGCCTTTGAAGATGACTTTGTTGTAATGTTGAGAGAAAGAACTTCTAGGAATCTTGAATACATGTAGACTAATTCTATAGAGGTGGAAGCAAATAGGGATGCCTCAGCCACCTTGAAAGCTAAAGAGGAAAAGGCCCAAAGAAGGCTTAAATCTAGTCAAGAGGCCTCTACTTCTTCAAAAATTAAAACTGAAGATTCCAAAATTGATAAGATCGGTTCACTGCTTAGAAATATCCAATAGAATTTCCAATATTGAAACTCAACCCAAAATAGTTCAACAGATAGTCACTCAACCTCAAAATAAGAATCAAGGTCAATACAAAAGAGCTCCACAATTACAAATTCTTCAAAGATCTAGTAATGATCAGTAGGTTCCAACTCCTTTGTTGATTGATGATCAACAACTTGATGATAATACCATGACTATCACTGAAGACATTAACAACATGGATACCTCTTTTGGTCAGACCACTATTGTTCCTCTTTCACACAATAAACAAGTTCAAGAAGATTGAGAATCTTCACAGGTTTCCAAATACCATGGCTTCTCTGAATTTCTAATTTCAGAGCTAAACAAAAGATATGATCTCAGACCTAGACCTAGTCCCAGAAGACCTCTTAAGGTTTTGACAGCTAATCATCAAGATTGGGGCCATGACTACCTGTCTAGATAAGTTTTCTTCCTGTATTCCCTCTCAACCCCTTCAGACGCCTATCCTGATTCATGAAGTTTTTTCTGAAGGAAATATGGGGAATATTACACAAACCATGTCAATCAACATCTCTGTCAAAATAGGGATTTTTTATAATATTCACATTCGAGTTACCTATTCTCTAGAAGAGATTCAGCTTTACATCGACCTTTTCAAAGAGTTTCGTGACATTTTCACTTATTCATATGAAGAAATGCCCGGTATTGATCCCAGTATCATGGTACATGAGATACCTACGTACCCTGGTGCCAAGCCAGTTTGAAAACGTTTACGCTCTGTGCACCCATGAAAAGTCACAGCCATTAAGGGAGAAGTTGAAAAACTTCTCAAAGCAGGATTTATTTACCCTATCCCACTGACTAACTGAGTCTCTAATATTGTCCCTATGACCAAAAAGCAAGGCACTATTGGGGTTTGTGTTGATTATCATGACATCAATCTTGTGTGTCCAAAAGATAACTATCCTACTCCCTTTATTGACTAGCTCATCGACGATTGTGTTGGGAGTGAGATTTTCTTGTTTATGGACATCTTTTCTGGTTACAACCAGATTAATTTCGCCTACTGATCAACACAAAACCACCTTCATCTGCTCGTGGGGTACCTTTTCTTATAAAAAGCTTCCTTTTGGCCTAAAAAATGCCAATGCCACTTTCCAGCGAGCAATGTCCTACACGTTTCATGACATCCGTCACATTGTTCAGCCGTATCTGGATGACCTTCCAGCTCATTCAACTAAACATTCTGACCATACGAACCACCTCCGCGAGATTTTTCTTCGTTGTCGACATTACTGTATTCGTCTTAATCCGCATAAGTGTGTCTTCTGTGACGAATCCAGCAGAATCCTTGTGTTTGTCGTTTTTAAAGAAGGTATTCGTCTCAACCCCCTCAAGGTTGAAGCTATACTGAATCTCCCACCTCCTACTTCTTTGCATCAGTTGCAAAACTTGCAGGGAAAAGCCAATTTCCAACGTTGTTTTATCCCCAACTATGTTGAAGTTGCTAAAGGTCACACGTGCCTCCTTAAATGTGACACTCCCTTTGTTTGGGATGGCATCGCCCAAAGGTCATTCGAGCAACTCAAGACACTTCTTGTTTCTACTCCTTTGTTGTGTCTACCCAACTATCATCATGACTATTCACTTTATCTAGCTATTGTTGATAGTACTATTGGTATGGTTTTGGTTCAAGACGATGACGATGGTTTTGAGCACGTTATCTATTATCTTAGTCACAACCTTCTTGACACTAAGACTAGATACGCTTATGTCGAGAAGCTCACCTTGGCAGCCATCCAGGTTGTCCAACGCTTTCGTCATTATATTTTGTTGCGTACAATGACTTTGATTTCAAATTGCAACCTGATGACATGCATTTTTTCATGCCAATTGTTGGGGGGCAAGTACTCGAAATGGATTGTTAACCTTCAAGAGTTCGATTTGGAGTTTACTACTACCAAGTCTAAGAAGTCACTCGTCTTCGCTAATTTAATTTTCTTGTTACCGTCTGCTACTGCTCCCTCTCGGATGGAGGATTGCATTCTGGACGACACTCTTTTCTTGATCAGTACCCTCGACCCCTAGTACGGTGACATTATTGTCTACCTCCAGACATCTTCTGTCCATCCTGATTTGTCCAAGGATACTCGAAAACGTGTTCATCACCATTCTCAACCTCATCGTATTGTTGGAGACACTTTATACTGTCTCGATGTTGATTCAGTTCTCCATTGTTGTTTGACATTCAAGGAAGTTGAACGAGTCTTGAATGACTACCACTCTAGCACCTGTGGTGGTCATATGTCAGGTTATGCTACTGGCCAAAAAATCCTTCGTGTTGGTTACTTTTGGCCCTCCATATTTAAGGATTGCAATCTCATTGTCCGTTCTTGTCACGCATGTCAGATTTACCAATGGAAGATGTGTGTGCCACCTTCCCTTTTGCATCTTGTCATTACCGTGGGCCCTGTTACTAAATGGGGCATTGATTTTATGACCTGTAACCCTCGCTTAGCCAAAGGGCATGGGTATATCATCGTTATCGTCGATTATTTTACAAAATGGGTCGAAGCGATGCCTACTTTGTCTAACGACGGTAAGGCAGTTGCATAATTCATGTTCAATCATGTGATTACTCAATTCGGAGCCCCTCAAGCTATTTTCACTGATCACAGTTCTCATTTCTGTGGTTATATGATGACTGAGTTGACAACCAAGTTAGGCTTGTGTCACGATAATTTAACACCTTATTACCCTCAAGCCAATAGCCAAGTCAAAGTCGTCAACAAAGTGTTGGTTACAATGCTTCAGCGTACCATTGGAATGGACAAGTTCAACTGGCAGTTGATGTTGTTTTCTGCCTTATGGGCCTACCGTACCTCAATGAAGGATGCAACTGGATTCACACCTTTTCAACTGGTTTATGGTCTGGAAGCCAAACTTTCGATTGAATTCGAAATACCTTCTCCCAAGTTAGTTGTCGAATTGCTCCCAAATACTACTCCTGCTGAAGAATGCCTTCCTTATCTAGAGCAGCTAGACAAGACCTGTCGACTTGCTTCTTTAGTCGTTGAAGCACAGAAGAAGAGAGTGAAAACTCACTTTGATTAGACTGTTAACCCTCGTTCTTTTGCTGAGGGAGATTTAGTCATGCTATACGATCAAGAAAATGATAAGATGGGGGCAGGCAAATTCGAACCTATGTGGCATGGGCCATATATTGTGAAACGCATTTTGAAAAAAGGGGCCTATGAGCTAATTGACTATGAAGGAAACCCTTTGTATAAGCCCCAAAATGGGATTTATCTTAAACTATGCATGAGTCTTTCGTGTGTCTGCTATGTACATAAGTGTGCTTTTCATTTGGTACATGTTTGGCTTGGTGTATAAGCATTTGCCACTTATTGTGTCTTTTTACTTCTTGTGCAGATATATGTTGCACCTTATATCGGTTTCACTAATGGTGCCTGTCGTAGTACCCAGAATCTTTCCTCCGCGGCATGGGTGATCTATGATCCTCACGGTGAGTTAGTAGACCTTCAAGGTGTTTGCCTAGGGTGTACCACAAAAAATGTTTCTAAATATAGTGTTGTCATCGAATTATTGGTTGAGGTTGTTGACCGCAATATTTGTGCATTGATTGTGAATCTGCACTCTCAGCTTGTTGTTCTTTAACTTAGCGGGCGTTATTCCATCAAAAACCCTCAAATTTTAAGCTTGTATTTACGTGTTCGCTTACTGGAAAGAAATTTTGATTATATCACATATCAACACATTCCTAGAAGGTTAAATATGTTAACTGATGCATTAGCAAACCACGTATTAGATATACATTTATGCAATTTATAAAAATCATAAACAAGTATTCAAATGCAATAAGTAGATGCAGTAAAACATAAATAGATGTATATCGTGTGTTGCACACCGAGGCGCTCAAAAAATATATGTACATGTCTAAAAAATATGTGTGTTCAAGTTACATCACGAGACACATGTCTCTCAAAATTTGCAGAAAACAAAACCTAGAAGTTTACTATGGATGATGCTCTCTAGAGCAGACTACTGCTCGGACCACCCATCTAAGCAGTCGATGTACCCTATTCGACACACCCACAGTGAGTCGTTGGTACTATCTGGGGATCTCTTTGAATCCTCTATAATCTGGAATCCCCTTAGTTAAGCCCTCTAGGTTCTGGGCAATCTCCTCCTCAACATCTCAACCCAGAGGTGGTAGGTCGATCTCTCTAGCAGCCCTCCTGGCAGTAGGAGCGAGACCTGCAGGTCTCTTAGGTCCGACATCTACAAAAAATTGAACATAATGATCAGGGCATGTATATTTAAAATAAAAAAATTACAAAAAACAAATTACAAAAAAAGTTTGACGATCAAACCGAGTATTTTACCTCTCTCATCCCACTGTTCTCCAGGAGGAAGTAGCATCTCAAAGTCACCCCTAAATTCAATCCCTGCATATGGCCAATCCTCAACTACGACTTGTTGGTGGTTTATCCACTCCATGAATTCAGGCCCCCATGACACTGGTTGGCCACTGCCTCCTCGTGGCATAACAAGAGCCTTATGAGTAATTCGAGTCTCTCGTGGTCTTGGCCACCCCACCTGCATGTCCTCTAGTTGAAGGACCATTTCTCGCTCCAGCATGAGCAATACCAAGATTGAGCCATAACCAAACTATTTTGTCTCACCATTATGGCATTTAGTCAACTATCTCTTCATGTTAAGAGACACGGCCTTTGCCCAGTCAAACATAGTGGGATTTAGACAGTCCAAGGCCAACTGTAGTTGATTTTTAGTTGCCTCATGCTGGGCTTGGGAGCTGACTTCCCTAGTGATTGTGAATAGAAAAACCCGCAATGATAAATCATTCACCAAGGTAATCTATAGTTTCCCACTGGTGGATTATTTTCGTGCCCTTGGGTACACTCTTGGAATAAGAGTGTCTAGCGAGTCCCCAGTAACTCAAGTACCCATCATGTGAGGTCTCTCCCCTCGCCATGACAATCCAGTCAAAAAATAGATGCCTATGGCATCAAATTCGATTTCCTGCCCACGGATGATAAATTTTCCCTCCATTGGATTCCACGCTCGGATAAGGTACTCCAAGATCGAGCCATAACCAAACTATTTTGTCTCACCATTATGGCATTTAGTCAACTATCTCTTCATGTTAAGAGACACGGCCTTTTCCCAGTCAAACATAGTGAGATTTAGGTAGTCCAAGGCCAACCGCAGTTGATTTTTAGTTGCCTCATGCTGGGCTTGGGAGCTAATTGCCCTAGTGATTGTGAATAGAAAAACCCGCAATGACAAATCATTCACCGAGGTAATCTATAGTTTCCCACTGGTGGATTATTTTCGTGCCCTTGGGTACACTCTTGGAATAAGAGTGTCTAGCGAGTCCCCAGTAACTCAAGTACCCATCATGTGAGGTCTCTCCCCTCGCCATGACAATCCAGTCAAAAAATAGATGCCTATGGCATCAAATTCTATTTCCTGCCCACGGATGATAAATTTTCCCTCCATTGGATTCCACACTCGGATAAGGTACTCCAAGAGTTCCAGTTGAGTGCTCAATAGTGGTGTTAAGAATAATTTTAAGAGCTCACAGTTCCGTAGGACATTCTGGCAATGAGGATCGGCTGCCCCCATTCTCATCATCATCATCATGAGTGCATTCCTGCCAAGAGAAGGCCATTTTGTACCCCTGCATGCACCAAAATCCTTTTTTTAAATACCATTCAACCATTTTTAGCTCTCAAAATTGTTCAAAAATGAAGTTTTTTTTATCCCAGAGCTCGTTGCAGCTATTTTTAAAACAGTTGCGATGGGCCAATTTGCACAGTTCAGGAATTTCTGGGTCATTGCAAGAGTACCTCACTTCCCTACGATGATCCTGATTTTTCCCTATGCAAATTTCTCGGTCATCGCAACCCCGAGGGGAGAACCTGCGACAACTGAGGCGGACTTTTTGTTCAAAAAACCTCTTCAAATTCCAGTCTAAAACATGAAATTGCATGTAAAATTGATGAAAAAATAGAGATAGGGATGGGGTATTTACCTGGAGGAAACACGAGGAGAAATGGACCATTGAGTTTCTCGGAATCGATCATTCAGTTTCACAGGTACGTAAGGGTTCAAGTTTTTTACGACAGTGAAAAACACAAAGTGACTTGTTTCTTACCCTAATCTCTCTTTTATAGCCTTTTTGTTCAAAATTCAAGGTTGTCTAGGGTTTTGAATTAGGGTTTTGAGTGTTAGTCATGTATTTTTGTGAAACATGTCTTATGCTTGCATATTTTGTTTGTGTGTAGTGACAAGTGTTCTAAGCACTAGTGATGACCAACGCTGAATTATATACTCAAGCAGTACCAAAAACCCTTTCCGAGTCAACTTTAAGCTCCTTTCTGACTCTTGAAACGTGAAATTGCCGAGCCCTTATCGTTTCGAGTTCGTTAATGGTTACGAAACATTGTGTCCCCAGTAAGTTTTTTATTTTTTCAGGCTGGAAGTACTATTTACAAAAATTACTCCTTGACTGAAATGGCCAAGCAGTTCTCTCAAGTATCGTTTTCTACCTTTTCGGGCTTGAGAGACACAAACATACAAAAAGGGCCCCTTTGCAGTTTTCTTTTCTGTGTCTTTTCCAAACTCTCTAAACATGAAAAAGACTCTGAATTTTACCTATGTTGGGCTCGTTAAACCCTAACAACATTGGACTTGTCGCCATGATGAGACCCGAGCTTCTCCTCCCTAGGGCTCGTTAAAACTTCACTAGGTTGGATTTATCTGAAAGACAAACTTATATGGCAAGCATATGCTATCCCCTTCAAGCTTGTGTTTCAAAAATAATTGAGGTACTCGCCAACGATGGTGGGGGAAAAATTTGGAAATATTTTGTTGATTACCTACGACAACTTGTCGCTCTTGAACATCGACACCTTTGTTGCTTCTCGTCGGGTTTGGGACATCCTCACTTCATCATTGGCCTTCCGGGGTTTGGGTTCTTCATTTTGCCTCATTCCATACGATCCCTATTGTCTCTACATGACCTTCGATCCCTTGGTAACACAATGCTACCACATTCCGAATTCATGTCGTCGATGTGTTAAAGAGCTTAATCCTTCTACATTTTTCACCTTACATCCTCCTCTGATTCTCTATCCCATCCATTTACATATTGTTCCTTTTTCTCATGTCGTTGATGTGGGAAATATTATGGCCCTCCTACAATGGATCGCTTCCTGTCGACATCGACTCATTATCTAGGAAGTTGATCTAGAGACTCCTTTCAGGTACCTTGGAGCTTGCATGCCTCAATGGCAAGTTCTTCGCATTCGATGATAGACTTACATCATTGGTCTTTGATCGGGTGATTCCACAAGTGTTCAACTCCAAATAATTCTTCACACTTTGTGGATTGTACTAGCAGTACCTTGCAAACCATTGAAGTTACTGGTGGTCTCTCTCGCACTTGTTAATGGTTCACATCATTGGCCAGTAATCAGGCAATTTTATAGTATGCTCAACTCCAGCACATCTATTCGCATATTAGAAATTGTACTATGATAGGGTTGGATTCAAGACCCCGGACTCAGATTACATAAGTTCGGTTTGCATGGATTTGTTCATGATTGCATACATGACTTTTTGATCGGATGGCTATGACCATACCTGAGTCTTTCTAGATGACTGTGACCATACCTATGTTTTCATATGGTCTTTTCAACTGGATGGCTGCATCCATACCACAGACCAATTCTATCTGTCTTTTGGATGGTTGTGCCCATACCTCGGCTACATGTATTTCTTTCAATATCAAGGATATCAGTTGTACTTGCATCTATAGGTTCTCCATGATGGTGTTCCGATTCAGTTATGGTTTCCTAAAGCATTTCACCCCTCCCACTCTCTTGGCCTTCATGCTTTAGGGGGCATCTGCTACACAGTATTTGTCACCGACCCTGCATCCCCTAATCCCGGGTAGAGTCGATCCCTGAATGGCATCTGTTATGTGTCATACATCAAAATATGTGTCCATATCTTCCACATCACTCAAGCAGATCAACCATGCTCATTAATCCTAAAGTTGACCCCTTTTTCCTATGTTTCAAGATTGTCACAAGACACCAGTATTATGTATGCGATGATGAACCAAAGTGAACCAGAACCTCGCAACACCGTCGCAAGAGTACATTTGTTCTCTGCGACGGTCGGATTTTGGGGATCATCACAAGTCATCAGCATCCTGCTTGCAATGATAACTCTGAATACACTATTGCCTCATGATGTCGTCTCTCAGTCTTAGTGTTTGACTCCCGACGACCCAGATATGGCGAATTAGTTCAAACAGAATGCTTCTGGGTGGTTCTGGAACTGGTTGTTGGGTCAAGGAAGTTCACCTTTCCTCCTTTGAGATGGGGGTTCCACCTTTTGAGTAATCTTCCCATGAAGATAAGCTCCCTCTCCCTCATTTGTGGAGGCTCCTCCTCTTATAAAAGCATCCTCCATTTCTATGATCAGCTAGTTTTTGGTATTGAGAAAATTTGCTAGTTCCTGGTGTTGGATTGTTAGTTTGCAGTGTGAATTGTCGATAGTCTAGAAATTGGTTGTGGATTGTTAGTGTGATTACCTTAGGCTTATACTATTGTTTTTTGGTGAGAGAGAGAGAGTTATCATCCTCTTTGGGAGACCTTGGAGAGTGAATGCTGACAGAGACACACTGACTGGACCCTTCAAGGAAGCTTGTGACGTCAAGGCATGGTTGTAAGCTTTACTTTTTCTCATATTAATACAATCAATGGTTACTTCCTATATCTTGTATGAAATATATTTGATAGCTTATGGTTCTTTGACTCTGTAAGTGAATAGTTCATTATTGTGCTCTATTATGTGTTTCATTGTTCTCTTATGTTGTTTCAGGTGAACTAATCATCAAGGAGAAGAAAACAATAGCTCGATCAGTGTAACGAAGGCTGCATTGAACACCGGCATAAGGTAGGCTCCTTCAACGATGACCATTTAAGGAATTGGTTGTTGCATTTGTTTTGTTGTGACTAGACCCACTCTAGGGCTAGAGGGGTTTCCTCTGTCCGCAGAGGGAACTTTACCTACATCACAAGAGCCAAACACAGTTTCATGTGAGGCTAAACTATAGGTGTAAACAAGCAAACAAATAAGAAATAAAAGAGTAGAAGTAAAGGGAAATAAAAACAACTAAGCAAAGACAACATGCAAGCAAAACAAAAAAACCAGAAAGCAAAGAAAAGAAACAAAGCAAACACTACTCCTACTTCTATGCTAAACGGTGCATGGGCCTACTCACATGAAATGATATTTCCAATGCAATGGTTGATGCATTGGTTGGCCCATGTTGGTGAAGGCATGGTAAAAAAGAAAGATATACATGTAAACCAATAAATAAGGAAAATACAATAGTGAAAACCTACATCCTCTGAGCTAAAAAGCATCCACATAAAAGAAAAGAGTAAAATCACAGCGTCAACATTTTGCTGACATATTACAGTGATGGGACACACTGCGTGTAGACAATAAACATCTAGACTCTTTAGACCATGAAAAACAAGAAAAAATGATAAATAAAGACAACTTGTGTTTCATAAGTGTGCTCGTTGTGTATGATTCCTCCAATGCATGAGCGATGGGATCGTGTGGTTAAGGTGGAGGAAGTGAAATCTGTGAACTAGATTTTTTTTCAATGCACACAGTCGAGTGATGAGGAGCCTTTAGTGTTTCAATAATTTTTTGACCAGAAGTGGAGCTAACCTCAGGAAAGAGAGGTCCTAACATAACCATTAAGGTAGGCTAAAGTGCCTCGACCACTTGAGGGGTTTTCACTTCATTAGTAGGTTGATTATCGGAGACCAGTGGCTAAAAAGATTAATAATGAGTGAATCAACATCGTGATCAAATGAAGAAGTATAGAGATCATGACAACCACGATCAAAAAATTTGGGATGTTCATCGCCATCCTCATGATCTGATGAATCATGCAAAGGGGTTGATAAGAAACAAAGATGTTCACCCTCTGTGTTATCAGAAATGATAGATGAAAGATCAAATGAATTTTCAGATAAAGATGTGTCCTCACTGCAATGCAATGACAAACTGACATCCGGTGATAAGCTTTCACAGGGAAAAATAGAAATGGAAAAATCATAAGGGATGTCAAGATAGAGCGGATGAGGTGCGGATATAAGGAGGTCATCCTTCACCGTGGGTTCTCCTTCAGATTCCCGCAGACACTCATCATGAATGATAGTGCAGTCTGGTTGCACAACACCAACTTCGTCAACAACGTGATCCTTGTGAACAACAAGTGTGGAGTCCAGAATGGCAGAACAGACCATGGTACAATCCGGAGAATCAATAGTATGTGGGGGCAGAGGTTGAGGAAACAAGTCCACATGACAACCAACAGCCTCGCAAGCCAAATCTATGCAGATATTAAGAGTATGTGGGGTGGGAGGATGTGACAGTTCAATAGATAGATGTGCACCTTTGTTGGGTTGTGTTATATTCTTTCCACGACTAGCTCACGTAGTTAAATGGGGGGTTAGATGGGGGCGGAGCCCCCCCTTCATTGCGCCGATTAAGTAGCAAGGGGGGTCACAAGAGGTTTGAGGGGTGTAGGTAACCCCACTCTATGGGGTCCAGGGCAGTGCCCTGGAAAATTTTGGTTTTGGACCCTATGTTAAGTTGGGCAGACCCACCTATGGTTTTGTGCATGATTTTCGCGCATGGTTTTGGACGCGATGATTTTTGGTCCATGGTTTTGGGCGTAATGGTCTTCGGTCCATGGTATTGGATGCTTCGTCATGTATAAATATGTATTGTAACATTGAAAGGAACATAATGAAAATCAAGCTGGTAGTCCCAGTTTTGGGATCCAGGGGAAATATCTGCGTATATGTGTTTTATGTGTTATGCTCTCACATTTTTTACTTTCAGTGCTTTAGAATTCGTATACAGGTAATTTTTGTATGGGGCTAAAACCTAGATTTGGTATCAGAGTTGTTTTGGCTTCAAGGGGATGCCTTTGTTGCTGAGGGGCTTCACTTAGGCCTGGGGTAGACCCTGTTCAATGGGAGATCTGCGAGATCGATTCTAGTGGTGAAAGAAGATGGTGAGCATTGGAAATATAGAGATCGAGAAATTTAATGGTCCGAGTTTTGAGTTGTGGAAACTCAAGATGGAGGATCTGTTGGTGGATAAAGCTCAGTGGATTGTGGTAGATCCAGGTACTAAACCAACGAGAGTGTCCGATGAAAAATGGAAGAAGTTGGACCGGAAGGCAAAGAGCACAATATGATTGTGTGTCTCAAATTCAGTATTGTTGAATGAATAAAGGGAAGCTATGGCGAAGGCTTTGTGGGACAAGTTAGGGACTTTATACCAATCTAAGTCTCTAGTGAATAAACTATTCCTACAGAAAAAGCTGTATAACCCGAGGATGGAATATGGAGACTCGGTGACAGAGCATCTGAACGCATTTAATTCTATGGTAAGTCAATTAGCATATGTTGATATTAAAATCTTGGATGAAGATAAGTGCATCAGTTTGTTGTGTTCTCTACCCGATTCATGGGATAGTCTGGTTATTGCAATAGGTAGCAATGCAACTGCCTTGTAGTTTGATGAAATAGTCTCATCCTTATTGACGAAGGAGATGAGATGGAAAAATATGGAGAGCCAGAATGGTGATGCCTTGTTTGTATGAGGACAGTACCAGAACAGAAACAAAAATAATTCATCGAGTGGGAGATCTAAATCTAGAGGGAGATCTAAATCTCCAGGAAAACCTGTAAAGGTGGTGTGCTGGAAATGCGGAAAGGAAGGGCACTACAAAAGGGACTGTAAATCTAAAGCTCCTAATAAAGGAAAGGGATTTTATGATGCTCCTTATACAGAGGTAAAAACCACCTCAGATGAATGTGGGGATGTGTACTTGGCTTCTTCAAGTACACATGTAGATCATGAGGCATGGTTGATTGACTCAGGTACATCCTTTCACTTCACTCCCCATAGACAGTGGTTCTGCAAGTATGATAAATATGATGGTGGTGATGTCTTCTTAGGGGATGATAGGAAGGCTAGAATCATTGGTCACAGAAAATTAAAGTTGAAGTTGCAAGGTGGAAGGCTTAGAACACTTTCGGGTGTTCTGTATATTCCTGCATTGGCCAGAAATCTGATTTTTGTAAGCAAGTTGGATGATACAGGTGTAAAAATAGTGTTCAAGAAGGATACCTGCAAGATGGTTTGGCAAGCACTGGTATTGATGCGGGGTGTTCGAATTGGAACTTTGTACAAGCTACAAGGTAGCACAGTTGGTAATGGGTGCAACAGTTCTATGGTTCCTAAAAGTGGAGCAGAATATCTAGTGGTCTCTAGAGAGAAAACCATGTTGTGGCATCAAAGGCTTGGACATATTGGAGAGAAGGACCTTCGATTACTTCATAGTAAAGGTATGGTAGAAGGTATAAGTAATAGCTCTATAGATTTTTATTTCTATGAAAATTTTGTATATGGGAAGTAGAATTGGGTGAGTTTCCCCTCTAGTGGGAAGAGGGCGAAACAGATATTAGAGCTTGTGCACAATGACGCGTTTAGACCTGTGAAGGTTCCATCACTGGGTAAGTCTGTGTATTATGTTAGATGACTTCTCAAGGAATACATGGATATATTTCCTTAAGAATAAATCTAAAGTCTTTGACATGTTTAAAGAATTTAAGGCTCTGGTGGAAAACCAGACAGAGAAGAAGATAAAGGTGTTGAGGACAGATAACGGTTGAGAGATTTGCAGTAAGGAATTTGAAGAATTTTGTAAGTGTGGTATAGCACGACAGAAGACTACCCCATATACACCTCAGCAAAATGGAGTTGCATAAAGAATGAACAAGACATTGATGGAAAGGGCAAGAAGCATACTCAGTGGTGTCGGGTTAGGACAGGAATTCTAGGCAGAGGCGGTGGAGACTACATGTTACCTAGTCAACAGGTCACCTTCATCAGCATTGGAGGAGAAGACTCCACAAGAGGTATGGACTGGTAAGAAACCCTCTCTTTCACATCTGAGGGTATTTGGATGTGATGCATATATACATGTTCCAAATGAGAAAAGAACAAAGTTGGATAGTAAATCTGAAAGGTGCATCTTTATTAGGTATAAGGATGGTTTAAAGGGTTATAAGCTTTGGAACCCAGTAACAAGGAAGGTTGTGTACAATCGAGATCTGGTGTTCAGAGAGGTGAAATATGTTATTAAATATGAATTCCAACCAAAGGAACCTGAGAAGATAGAGTTTGAGCTAAAGGAGAAAGAATTAGACTCTACAGCAGAGGAGGAATCAGAAGATGAAGAGCCACAAACTCTGAGTATGAGAAGATTAGTTCGAGAAAGAAGGCAGCCAGAAAGGTATAGTCCATCTGCTTTCTATTCAAATTTTTCTTTATAAATTACTGATGATGAAACCAGAATTGTGAAGGAAGCAGTAGATTCAGAGGATGGAAAACTCAGGAAAGAGGCCACGGTTAATGAAATGGCATCTTTGCATAAAAATGAGGCTTGGGATCTGGTGGAGTTGTCGATTAGAAGGAAACCCATTGGCAGCAAATGGGTGTTCAAGAAGAAGACAAATGTAGAAGCAAAGGTGGAGAAATACAAAGCTCGGTTGGTAGAAAAAGGTTATTCCCGATGCCGGGAACTGATTTTGGTGATATTTTTTCTCTTGTTTCCTAGGTAACTTCTATTAGATTATTGTTATCTATTGTTGATGCTTTTGATTTTGAGGTAGAACAGATGGATGTGAAGACAACATTTCTTCACGAGGATCTGAAAGAGGAGATCGACATGAAGCAACCTGAAGGTTTTACGGTGAAGGGTAAGAAAGAACCAGTATGCAAGTTAAAGAAGTCTTTGTATGGGTTAAAACAGTCACCAAGGATGTGGTAACAGAAATTTGATACATTTATACGAGGACTTGGCTTCACCAGAAGAAAAGCAGATCACTGTGTGTATTTTAAATTAATTGGTGACCGTGTTATTTATCTAGTCTTGTATGTTGATGATATGTTGCTGGTTGGAAATGACAAAGAAATTATCCCGGATTTGAAGACCCAATTGTCCTCCAAATTCGACATGACAAATCTTGGTGCTGCAAACTATATTTTGGGCATGGAAATTAAAAGAGACCGAGAAAGGAGGAAGCTATGGTTAAACCAAAGGAAGTATGTCGAGACAATACTACAAAGGTTTAATATGTAGGATAGTAAACCGGTGAAGGTTCCTATTCCTGTAGGTGTAAAGTTATCTACTAAACAGTGTCCAAAGACACAAGAAGAGGAAGAGGACATGTCCCGTGTTACATATGCAAGTGCAATCGATAGCCTGATGTATGCAATGGTCTGTACTAGACCAGACATTACACATGCAATGGGAGTATTAAGCAGGTTTATGTCAAAACCAAGAAAAGAGCGTTGGACAACAATGAAGCGGGTTTTCAGGTATTTGCGTGGCACTAGTGATTATGGTTTTTGCTACCAAGGAAGACCAAGATTGGATAGAGTGTTCGATATGCATGGATTTGTTAATGCAAACTGGGCTGGAGATCTGGATCAGAGAAGATCTACAATTGGGCATGTGTTTAACCTATTTGGAGGTGCAGTCAGTTGGATGAGTAAGAAACAATCTGTAGTGGCATTATCAACTACAGAGGCAGAATACATGGCCATGACTCATGCAAGCAAGGAAGCAGTTTCGTTGCAGAGATTGTGTTCAAGTATGGGGTTAGTACATGGAGCTATAAGGATAGACTATGACAACCAAAGTGCAATTTTCTTGGCAAAGAACCCTGC
>APFE030597587.1:223614-235079 GCA_000404065.3 Pinus taeda
TGTTTAATATCACTTTGTGAGGGATATGATAGAAGACAAAAGGGTGTTGCTAGTAAAGGTGGACACTTTGAAGAATACTGCAGATGCATTGACAAAATCTGTGAGCTCTGAGAAGTTCTCTTGGTGTAGAGAAACAATGGGCGTTATAGGGTTGGATAAATGACTAATCTCTCTTGTGGCCCCTTGTGGAAAGAAAACAAAAAGTGGGAGAATGTTGGGTTGTGTTATATTCTTTCCACGACTAGCCCACATAGTTAAATGGGGGGTTAGAGGAGGGTGTAGCCCCCCCTTTGTTGTGCCGATTGAGTAGAGAGGGGGGTAATAGGGGGTTTGAGGGGTGCAAGTAACCCCACTCTATGGGGTTCTGGGCAGCGCCCCGGAAAATTTTGGTTTTGGACCCTATGTTAGGTTGGGCAGACCCACCTATGGTTTTGTGCATGATTTTTGCACATGGTTTTGGATGCATTGGTTTTCATTCCATGGTTTTGGACTTGATGGTCTTCGGTCCATGGTATTGGATTCTTCAGCATGTATAAATATATATTGTAACATTTAAAGGAACATAATGAAAAATCAAGTTGGTAGTCCCAGTTTTGGGATCCAGGGGAAAATCTCTGTGTATGTGTTTTATGTGTTATGCTATCGCGTTATTTACTTTCTGTGATTTAGAATTCGTATGTACGTAATTTCTATACGGGGTTAAAACCTACAACCTTCTCCCACCTCGCCCTACGGGGCCAGAGATATTTGATGAGATGAGGACGGACAGTCACTTATGATAGAAACCGTGTTCCCCTTGGATTTAGAATCTCTATCATTGAGAAATGCTAGAATGGGTTTGAATGATTCTAACGCTTATGGATTTTCAGAAATGTGAAGAAGATACTCAAATATTCCACCGAGAAATTCCCAATCAATTTAATATTTAGGAAATTGAAATGCAAGATTAAGAAAGCGTACGTGAAATTACTCAACATATTCATTAGGTGCTTTTCATAATTTCAAAATTTATTTATTGCATGCTTGATGGTCAAACTTATGGAAAGTGTCAGCTAACTCTATAACAAAGTGACCAAATGAGTGAACAAATTTTTCAAGCAGTGTGACAAGCCATTGCAATGGGTGCCCACAAAGCGTGACTGTGAACAGCATGCAGATCACGTAATACTCATGGGTTGTGAGGCTATTACATAGATTAGAAAATGCAAGGCTATGTCTCTACCAAGTTGTTCCGCCTTCACCTTCATATGTTTATTGTGACAAGTCATTCCAGAAATCCTACAGGATTTCAAAGTCATTTCCATAATACATACATCTTGTAGGACAAATTGTAACATAAGTCATGATTGATGTGCGAAGATTCAAAATAGACTTTAATGACTCAGCTTGTCAATTGGCTCTCCTTCTAGCACCAAAAATGTTGACGGCATTGGATCCACCAACATTAAAGGGATCTCCCCAATATGAAGTACCAACTAGACCTCACATCATTTTGTATAGGAGTCCCATCTAGTAAAATAGCCTGGTTTCCATTATCTTAAAGATATGTCTTAGATCTTGTTGTTCATCACATGAGAATGATATACTTAGTCTTCAAAAGGTGTGGTACATATTCATGGTGTGTAATGTAACTTGTGTGTGGGTTCCTTCACTGTAAAGGGAGAGGGTGAAAGTGGGTCTCTGGTTGAGAGGGAGTAGTCCCAACTTAGGAAGAGACATACACAACATAACAAGGATCTACGCAGCTTCCAGTGGAGTAGTCCACACGAATGCGGAAGTCAAAAACAGCAAAGTAAATGAATAACATGTACAACGCCCAGCAGAGTATTCCACACAGATGCGGCAGTTGTTATAACAAGTATACAAGATGAATCTATCTAATGTCTGGTGGTGTATTCCACACAGGTGAGACAACAATAGCAACCAATAAAACACATCTTCAACAGTGTATGCACTAAAATAACCGAATTAGTTCAATTATCTTAGTACTAGTTAAGAAAACATGCATTACAAGTGTTTAAAGAATAGTTTTACAAATGGATACAACACATGCATGAAAACGTGTTGGCCTTAGCAGGATTCTGAGTTAAGCAAAAGTTCCAAGACACATTTGTACACCATACATCACTATCCCCAGTAGTGGTACATTGGAGCCACTCCTTCCTCCTCAAAGAATAGACTACAAACTCTCAAGGTTATGCGGGAGGAGCCAAGGTGAAAGGTTTGCTCATACAATGAGGGGGTATATATAGCCAAGGGGGGGTAACTGACCCTTGTCACTCTTTGACTTCCCTCGTGATTGTTTGACTTCCTATGAATTTTTTAATTTACATTGACTCTTCAGCTTCGTATGTGGGTCTCTTGGACGTCCACTTTACATTACATTGATTACAACAAGTATGGCCCATAGTAGTGAAGTGTCTGAGACAACTTGAAATGACACTGCGAACATGTACTGGCTGACTCTGGTGTCCAAGTCGAGTTGTTGTACTACCGAGTGATGGTATGCTCTTGGTGTAACATGTCTTCACCTTTGCATGGAAAAGTGTGTGGGGTCTTCAATGGTATTGGTATTTGCTTGATCATACATGTGTATGTGCCCCTTTCGCTCACTGCTCAATGTGCTTTGTGTGTGTTAGTGCCTGGATCTACCTCACGCTGAAGGAAGGCAGGTCTAGGGTAACATCAAACCATGCTTAACCTGGTAGCTAGCCCTACCAGGTCATGAGAGGGCTTTCTCCTTGTCAATCTCAGTTAGGATGACTGCAATTACAGCTTGAGATGACTTAATTGAAATTATATTTTAGGCTAGGTATAGTAGTTCTAGGTTTTTTCTTAGATTTGTTTGGGTCAAAACAGCAAGAGAAAGGATGATTTGGATTATGGCATCAATGTCAGTTTCTGCCAGAAAACCTAGCGCAAATTAAGTGCCATGTTCAGCCAAGTGAAGATTGTAAATGTGAGAAGTATAAGGGAGAAAGCCCACTGCCCTGTAGGCATCAAACAAAGGATGGATCTGCAGCAGCAACTTTAGATGAAAGAGAATTTCGAGGTTGCTCAACAGAGCATCTAGCAACGGATGAATTCTGTTAAAACTACAATTACAACTAACAGAAAAATCATCATGAAAGGAGCATAATTATAGATGAATTCCTAACATATCACTTAGATAATGCTGAAATAAAGGAGAAAATCATAATGTGTAAATGAATTACAAGAGAAAAAACATGTTGAACATTTAAGCACCGTGATGAATCCCAGGCCTAAAGGGAAAAAACTACTTTATTATGATATTCAATAAAACTTTACATAGTCCAAAATGCTTCTTCTTGTTGCAAAAATCAAACCTCTACACTATGAAATTCATAAAATATATACATTTTTTCATCCTTATACTAAGGGAATTGAGCTCAACCATTTTCTTCAAAATAGAATCAGTTACATTAAACTTGGACCAAATTTCTGAAAATAGGTGTTGATGATGAACTCATATCTCCTAAACCCTAGCACTTGTTACAAAACTGAAAGAGGATTTGGTCGATAAGTTCATTTTGGAGAAAAACCTCTCTCAAATTTTGGAAATTCGTTTCTAGTTGCTCGTAATCGGTGCCACAAAATCATCTCTAAAATAGAGAATCATTAAAAAATTAAATCTGTGAAAATGAGTTGTAAAGATCTAGTCACATATCCCAATTCATGACACCTGTGAATAAATGGAAAGAGGTTTTTGTTATATGGCTCGTGGTTAACAAAAAAATCCTTGGGTTTTGCAAACTTGCTTTCCATATATTGTAAAATGACACTGCAATAAAATGACTAAAACAATAAAATAAATAAAATAAATTCTTTTTTTAATGTAGGCTCCAAATATCACTGCACATCTCCCACATAGTAGCACCTATGCATAAACGGAAGGATATTTTTGTTATTTGGTATGTGATGGACAAAGACCTCGTTCACTTTTGGAAAATTCCTTACCATTATTTCAGAAACTGATCTTGTACTAAACTTGTCCCTGTGTGCAGCAACTGACCTCAAAACATGCATAACCAAGAATCAATCATTCATTTTGATCATATCTTATGATCCAGAAACCGGTTACAGGAGTGCGATATATCATTGGAAAGCTTTTTCCGAGCTTCTTCTAATGGACACATTTGTGAGATGTTTTTTGCTGAATATCATGTGCAAAACATCTAACCAAACCAAACCTAGTAAGAGCTCATTTTGATCCCTCGTGACAGGCTACGAAGACTAGCACTAATAGTGTGTTCGTTCAATTGTGAGAAAGTCTTCTAGAATGCACCTCTTCTTCATACCATTCATTAACGTGCCATGTTTCATTGATGTACCTATTCCTGTAATCACTCATGGAAAGATGACACCAAATCCAAAAATTTCCTAGTCTAACATGATGCATTGTTTTCTGTTTCGGTGCAGGTGACTGGGAGAGGGACAAGGCACTGAAACTGCACAGAACATATCTCAAGTAGGGATGCAAGGCTCCAGAGCACTGTTGGGAAAAACTTCACAGATGTAACTAGGAGGCATATTTACACAATCCGGGACAGTCGTGACAGTTGTGGGGCACAACCCAGTGTGTATTTTCCGGGAGGAAGACCAGGTGATCTAGGTCCGCGTGTGACGAAGGACCCTTCTAAGACCTTTTACTTTCGTGATGTGTTAAATTGCATTTTTAAAAAGAACATAAATGAATACATCTACATGTTGTAAAGAAGAGGAACATGTCAATTATCAACACATGAAAACATAAGCCATTTATAACAGAGTTCGTCCATGAGGGACTACGTCTCCGAGCCCCGGTGTTAAGATGGTGTGGGCTGCTGCATTAAGTGTTGTCAATAGTGATGATGTACATAAGAGGTGATTTCACTATTATACAAGGAAAATTCCCTCACGCAGGAGTGGCTCCAAGAGATGTTCCGCTATAGGGACTCTCAGTCAAAAGGACTCCTATCAGTATAACACAAACTCATGCATGATGAGCATCCCACCAACAAGGCATAAAAGGGAGCTCAATGCAAACATACATGACGAAAACATGAGTATCCCATCAACATGACGACAAAGGGATCTCAATAAAACATGACCAATCATCACAACAAATACATCACATAGATGATTCTGCATCACATCAAGTAGGAATCATGAGACAAGTAAGAAATATGATCCCACATCAAACATCAAACAGGGATTTGTGCAGCACAATGCATAGCAAAAGAAGTACATGAACACACTGCATGTACCTCACAACCAAGGGCCATCTGAAGAAGCATATTTCAAACTACTGAAGTTGTTCGTGCCATCGATCTCACGACATCAATCACATGGAAATGGTTGCTCACACATGAATGCTGACACTTGCATTCCACTTAGAAAAGTGGCTGAAGAACAGAATGAGAAAATGAGAAATCTGAATGTACCATTAGATTTGTGGCATTGAATAGAGCAAAATCAACTGTCCAATTTTTGAATTCTGAGAAATTGAGAATCTGGGGCTCAAGGAATCTTTAGATTCCCCCTAGATTCCTCAAAGATTCTGCTCCATAGGTGGACTGGAAATCTGAAACTCCAAAGGTGAATCTGACCTCTCCATTGCGATCTTGTGAAAAATCGTGAAAAACGACTATAAACTTGACTATATTCCAGCATGGAGAAAAATTACCTCCTCCGAAAAAATTCAAGGATCATGGTTTCGCTCCCTATTTTTGCAGCAATCATGGTTCCACTTGCATACTGAAAATTGGCCCAAAAAATGAAAAACTATGATGGAGAAATGGACAGCGCCATTGTGTTCGTGGTGTCGAGAAGTGCTGAAACCATATAAAATTTGACAAAATCTGACAAAGTGAAAATTCGGCTCTCCTACAAAATGTTGCCTCGAACTACGTGCACAACCTCCTCCTGTCTCGAAATTCGTGCCCACTCTTGGTTCCTCCATGCCTAGGCATACTGGGCAAAAATGAGTTTATTTATAATTTTTTGGGTGGAGTTTACAAAAAACTTCGTTGGCGGAGTGTTTGGTGATCCATTTGTTGTGGAGGAGATTGGGCAGTCAAACCCCACCCCCTCCCAATTTACATAACAGCCATATTAATTTTCGAAGGGAGGTTGGGCTAGGCTCGCCTTGGGTGGCCCGTCCACCTCACCTTTTCTCCAACGGTGGCCATTACAACGTGGTGGTTTCATTTAATGTGTTGTGGTTGGTCTGTGCCCCAAGGACCGACCCACCACCTAATTCTTTGCACGTAATGGTAACGGCTTCGTGGTATGGGGGGAGGGGCTGGGGGTAGTGGCCCACCCCTCCATAACATTACATATGATACGAATTGAAGTTTTGGGGGTGGCGGGGTTGGTGGCCCCCACCCCCTTTTTTATATTTTTTTGTTTTAATAACAAAGTGCACGCTTTTGGAAATTCGGTTTTGGACTGAAGGAGTCATTTTAACGAGACAACAATTTTGCCCAGAATCTAGCTGGATTTGGTGGTGGGCTCCAGTATTGCAGCAATAATGCTGCAACTCCTGGGACTCCCTTCTTTACTTTTATCAACCCAGTAGTTCGTAACAAACTTGGAAGCGACGGTGTTGTATGCACAAGTACTAGCTCTTGCCGCAGCTGTCACTTGATCAGCTGGCACAAGTCCGCTAGGAGATTAAGCCAACTTCTATGAGCTCTTAGAAGAAGCTTTTAACCGATGGACGAAAGCTAACTCAAAGGAAGCTAATCTACTTGCAAAAAGAAACTAAGACGCTGAAAGGAAATGCAAACCCTAGCAAACCCTAGTTTTACCAACCAACTCTACTGGTGCAGGAAAAGCAATTAAAGCAGTGGAAATGGATGTCATTTACTTCTAAGAAGGTAAAATGCATGTGAATAAGATACTTCTATAGTAAAATCTGGAAAAAAAAAAAACATCTTTTTGTATCTTTGAGTAAGTTGTCAAAATTATTATGCATGTGATTTAACTATTTTTTCTATGTAGAGGTTGATTGGCGAAAGGAAATGCTTTCAGGAGGTTGGGAAGGTGAGAAGAGGGCCTCAGGGGTCCCTAGCACCCTTCCAGAGAGTTTCACAGTGATCGGATTTCAAAGAAACCGCTTCCGTGAGCTTCTACAGGAAGTCTGCAGGGGTTCTACAGGATGTACTGTAGCTTCTACAGGGTGTTCCAAAAGGGAATTTTGAAGGGTTGATGGTGGCAGAAAGGTGAAGAAGTGGGTATGGAGGTGCGATAAGTGTGTGAGGAGGTCTAGGACTTGGTGATTGAGGATGGAGAGTGGCTAAGGTGATTGGGTTGGTTTAAAGATAGGAGAAGCAATGTTGCGCAGGAGTGTAGGAACTAGGGCAAAGTGTGAAAACGTGGAAAATGAGAGGCAAGGATCTGAGCTAGAGGACGAAGCAGGTTGCATGGATGGGGTAAGGATAGATGAAGAGGTATCATAGGTACTCTGCACGTTATTTCCCAAAACTGATCAAACAAAGACTATGCAAACCAAAGATCTAACTACTTTAACCTAATTTGACCTAGAAACCATAAGCATGATGCACAGAAGTTTATTGGCAGCAAATCATGTAAATCAACTATGGAAACCAAACAAGAATGGATCTGATCATGTAATCACAACTGGAACCAACTTTTGCAACTAAGAATCTAACACTAGAAATTGCATGAAGAAGCAAGACAGTGTTTTTATGGTAGCAGGGACACCTTGGTCTCAGCTCATGGTCCCAAGGAGGGAGAGGTGAGATCAGGGGTTTCTTGGTAGCCCTTTTTGAAGATCTTTTCTATTACCAACCTATTAAATTAGGTTAAAACATGAGCAACTATTTCTATTAGCAAAAATGAACTAAATAACCAAACAAGATTGTAATCTACTAGTAGAAATTAATTAAAAGCAGCCAAAAACATATAATAGTACACAAAGGAGGTCTTGGAACTTGGGTTGGGCCCAACCCCAAGAGCTACAGGCTCCTAAAAAGAAGCTCAGAATTGAAGCAAAATGAAACTGATCTCCATTATTCAGAAAATGACCATGTCACAGAAATGTTTACAGCAAAAGCTCCACAAATGAGAAAAAACATAGCAGCACTAGAGTGCACAATACAAATGTTCCAAAAGTAACGTACGAAGGCTGGAAGCCTTCCTTCTTATACACTACGAGGTCTTCCAACAGCCCTCCTTGACTCAAGGGGCTCGGCTGCTCAAACTGCCAGTAAACAGTCACTTTTCACAAAACTGCTCGACTGCCCTTGGGAATCGTTTTTAGTGGCCTACTGAACTCCGAGCTGAGGGTGGAGAATTTGAGGAAGGGGCCATTTAGTGTAGGATACACCCTTCCTACAAATCCTCACCCTTGTTCCCACGTACTTGGCTATCATCTGACTCATAAATGCTTGGCCTTGGTCCAAAAGTTGTCCAAAAATCTGTAATAACCACGTGTTAGCCTCCTTGGTAAAGTGACTATCCTCATTCGTTCAATTAACATAAATATACTCAAAAACATGCATGAACTATGAAAAATGGTGGATTGGTGAAGAACAATTAGGCAAAATGAGCCCAATAAGTTACCCAATTTTGGGGCTCATCACCTTCACTCCAATGGTGGCCCTTACAACTTGGCGGTTTCATTTAATGTGTTGTGGTTGGGTCCATGCCCCAAGGGTTGGCCCACCACCTAATTCTTTGCACATAATGGTAATGGCTCTGTGGTATGGGGGGAGGGGTCGGGTGTAGTGACCTGCCCCTCCATAACATCACATATGATACAGATTGAAGGTTGGGCATGGCGAGATCGGTGGCCCCCACCCCATTTTTTTTATATATTTTTTTTTGTTTTAATAACAAAGTGCATGTGAAAATTTGGTTTTGGACCGAAGGGGTCATTTTAATGAGACAACAATTTTTCCCGAAATCTAGCTAGATTTGGCCGGATTCCATCCGCCAGGAAAGTCGAAATTGTGGCCTCCTTAGGCCTACCTAGTCAGCAAAAGTCAACCCAATTTTGGCTGCTTCTAACTTTCGCATACGGATTCAGTTTGACGAAATTTTTGCACCACTGTGATCAGGACAACAAGATCTACGTTCTATTCCTACTTCAAGAATAATCCAAAGAATTAGATTTTTGAGCTTTCCTAAGTCCTCTTTGTCTTGTGTGTGTCTCTGGAGCCACCCAGCTCACCAGGTAGGGTGTCGGGGAACTACGAGGCCAATCTGTGCAATATTCAAGGGGAGCACTGGGCAGGTCATCCATCTGGAATCTACGCAGTTACTATGTGGAAGATAGTGCAGGAAACAAGAAGTAGTGTAAGGAAAATATGTGTATTCTTCCAGAGGAGGATAGGATCAGGTTGCAGGAGTTACTGATCAACATTGTGCAATTCTGGGAGATAATCTGAGCCCAAACATAACTGCACAATTTCTAGATTGATTGCAGGGCGGGACACAAGGACACATGACAGACATATCTACGCAACCTTCTGAGTGAGAATAGAGAAGGCCAGAAGGGAAGCCTGCCTGTTAGATCTGTACAATTTCTGGGTTGATTGTAGAGCGGGGTAGAAGGGTAGGTGACAGACAACTCTACGCAATTTCTGGTTGATGATAGAGCAGGCCGACAGGGAAGCCTTCCTATCATATCTAAGCAATCTCCCGGGGTAGTGTAGTGACAAGCAGTAGAAGCTTGTCCCACATGTGTGTGCATTTTTTGCAGGTAGTGCAAGGCAGTCAGGTTGGACAAGTTCTGTGTAGTTTTTTGGAGATCAGTGCAACCTTGGGCCACAACTCAATTCATTTTTTTAGATTGGCCAATGGGAGGCTTGATGGGTGATCTTGCAGGAAGCGCAGACTGGATCGGGTTTTGTGACAAATTCCATGCAGTTCTTGGAGACAGTCAGCTGGTTCATTTCCATAATTTCATAGTGTAAGTGTTGGGATGGGGTCCCCTTGTTAAGGGAACAAGTCCCCTAGGGCTTTGGGTCAGAACCCTAGCAGAGTAGGAGTAATCTACAGCAAGAAACAAGCATTCAACTCAGGCAACATGCTTAAACAAACTATGCGAGGATGAACATATCCGGATGTCCTTTGTTTGGGTAGTTCCAGCCAGGGTTCAAACCCTCTGCAACTCCTAATGATCTTCAAACCTGCAAATCAATCAATTCGAATACACATAGCAGCATATTGAAAAATCATTTTAGTGAAATCAATTTTATATCATATAAGTAGATGGTTAGTTATACATTGAAATAGTCATCCATATATAAACCATAACAATAACATCTGATGCATAAACAAAGTTGATATCAGGAACAAGATAGCGTTTCTTTTTATTGTAGAAAACTATAATAAAACATGGAAAGAGTTCACCTGAGTCTTCCTCTTCTAGCTCCAAGCGGAACTGTCCTCCAAGTCCGTCCAGTCCCAGTCTTCAACAACCTCCTTCCATAACCAATACCATGATATCTCCAAGCATGTGAGAGAATATCAACACTCAAGGAGACAAGGGTTTCCTGAACTTGGGGAAGTGCTTGAAGCACAGGGATACTTCAGACTTGATCAGGGGACAATCTCAATATAGTAATTTTATCATTTCTCTCCTCCTTAAGGCCTTCCCATTGAAGTCTTTTTATACTTCTCACAAATTAGTTTTTTAGTTGGGAACAGTTGAGCCATGGGAACTAGTAGGTAATCAACAAGTAAAACTCATGATCTCTGCCCATATTTAAGGAAATTTAATTTTTTTTAAGTGTTTTAACACGTATACGCAGGTTGGGTATTGACTAACCTGCGTGTACATGCTTTTAACACAGGGAAAAGTAGCGAACAAGGAGTAAAAAACTGTTTTTTAAAATATTTGGACCAAGTCTAGAAGGAGGGGTTTCCCTAGGCCATAAACCAAGCATCACAAATACCGAGGGTGATATTTGGAGCTATAACAGATGCCCCCTAATATATGAGGTCAGAAGGGGTACATGATGGCCGAAATGTATTAAGTATATGGAAAGGAAACCTGTAAAAAACTAAGAAGGAATTCACCAAATTTCAGCCTACCAAGCCAGCAAAAGAAGATAAAAAAGAAACAACTGTCTGAGGCGGGCATATGTTATGAAACCAACTCAAGAAAAATATAGAAAAGATAGATCAACACCTTAAAATTCGGCCTCTTCCAGGGGGCAACCTCCTTTACATTACATAAATGAACAATTCTTGGATCATTCAAATGACAAAGCCTCCTTTCTATATATAGGAGTCTAAGGAGTCGAAATATAACCCAACCAACCTAACAATAAAATATAAAGCCACAAAAATAACAATAGAGGGATTCTATGGGGCACAGTAATAACAATATGGGGACAATAGGGGCACAACAATATTAATAAGGGGTACAACTACAATAGTAATGGGGTAATCACTAGTATTATAGGGACCCAACACGCCCCTCTCCTTCA